>JACCGJ010000835.1:30022-105816 GCA_013407085.1 Atriophallophorus winterbourni
TTTATGCTGTATTTGATGGAAAACATTTCTTTTGTTATTGAAAACTTGCTATTGTAAATCTTTTCTTCACACGCTTTTGGTTAATTATTTTTTAATTGTTCGTTTCGGCCATTGTCGGTCATTGTTGTTGAATTTGGTTGCCATTTTGGGCACTTGTATTTGGCTTGTATTTTGACACCACTTTTGGGTGTCTTGTCTTTGATAGACAATTTGGACGGCAATTTTGGTAACTCCTTTCATTATATTTATATCTCAGGTCGTCATTGAACTTGTTTGCATTTGATATAGTTGATTCTGGAGTATTTTGGCTCCATTGTTTGCTGTACGTTCCTATACAGTTGAGGTTTGTATAATTATTGTTGTTGTAATTGTTGCTAATTACAGTACCGTATAACACCTGAATTGTGTTTTTGAATTTGTCGAACTAAGAAACGTGTGGAATACGCGTTACCCACGTCACAGACGTTACAGTACTCAACTTGGTGCGTCGAAGCATTACAATTTTTGGAACTACTTAATTTGGTTCGTTGAAGCAGTGCTCAGCTTGGAATTGCAACAATTCGACTTTTGATTTGTACCGTATTTTCTCAACTGGAGAAATTACTGTGGTCAATTTAGATTGTTTTAACTGGATTTGCGTCACAACTTGACTTGACTGTTGCAGTATTTGTCTCGACCGGAGAAAAAACTCTTTTTGTTTCATTGCAATCGAAGCAGTATTGAACTTGGTCAACGCTCAGCTACGTCGTCGAAATCGGTGAACGTTGAATCTGTGCGGATTGGAACGTTGAAGCTTGATCCATTTCACAAGATTTTTGTTGAACAATCGGTGAAGTTCATTTAATTTGTGGTTTGAAGTCATTATTGTACATCTATGATGCCTGAACATTTAGCAAGTTTAGTGCGTGGTTCGGTTAGGTTCCTGAAAGATAGTCACAATGGTGCGAACGAATTTAAATCTCCATCTGTTGGTAGACATGGTCTCGACTGTAACTGTGCACCTTCTAAACGGGCACTTGAATTGGAGCAAGATTTAGCGATTGCTAATGCTACAATCTTGAAATTAACTCATGGTACCTGTCATAAACGTGCTTCAGACCCGGCTTGTACTGTGGCCCACTCAGTTTTAGATGAGTTATTTGGAAAGGCCCGACGATTGATTGGCCAATCAGAAGGATTCGTTGTTCTCGCTTCGTCAATGCATGAATGTCTGGTTGCCCTCACTCTATTGGAGTGCCAGGCGGTTTTGAATGCAAGTTACACTTTGGAGTATATTGTGCATATATTACCGGCTGTGTTCCAGCAACAGTGGACTGATCTGCAGAACGCTGTATACTGCGAGGGATTAGAAATTACTTTTCAGCAACTCACAGATTTTGTGACACGTCGAGCTCTTATTGATTGGAGTCGATTTGGTCAGTTGTGTAAATGTTACCAAAAGGATTCCATAGCAAGGTATCTTAGCATCGTTGATTGCCAAGAAACGGTTTCTATTGATGTAAATTTGATGGGTCTTGACGTTTGTGCTGTCGGTTGTTCTCGGGAAGCTGAGTTAACTGACACTGAATTAGCTCAGTCGGATTTTGTGACTGATTGTCAAGAAAGGGTTGTTATTGATGTAAAGTTGAAGGATCTTGATGTTTGTGTTGTCGGTTGTGCTCACGAAGCTGAGTTACCTGACACTGAATTAGCTCAGTCGGATTTTGTGACTGATTGTCAAGAAAGGGTTGTTATTGATGTAAAGTTGAAGGATCTTGATGTTTGTGTTGTCGGTTGTGCTCACGAAGCTGAGTTACCTGACACTGAATTAGCTCAGTCAGAATTTGTGACTGAATTTCCTGACACTAATTCGGATCAGATGGAGACTAAGCCTGGTTCACCTGACACCTATTCAGCTCCAATGAATAGTAAGCCTGATTCACATGACACTGAGTCAGCCGAAAGGGTGGCGACAGATGGTAGCCATGACAATCCATATGATTGGAGTAAAGTGTTCCGTTGTGTACCTGATGTGTTATTTGTGTTTCGATCTCATGATACACTAGTAATAATTTGCACATTAGATTTGTTTAATTGGCGCGAGATGTCGCTGTTTGAGGATGAAATACACAAGGCTCGTTTGGGCGGGGTTGCATGCATAAGCTACTTGTAGGGGACAGTGGCAGAACCGGAGGACGTGGTGGGTCTTAGTCTGGCAAACTATTTCCCCATAAAAAGCCACATGTGTCCAATGATGGCAATGCGACGTGGCGTGTGTGAGTCGCCACTAAATAAAGTCATTTGCTATTCTTGGTTTATACGTTAGGGTCCTAGGAAGAATTTAGCCGGAGGTGTAAGATGCAACTTTATGAAATTCTTCCTTTTCCTTCGTCTTTACCTTATATTTTGAAACAATTTCCAGAATCTAAATTTTGTTGATTATATTTTCCGGTATTTTATATTTATGCTGTATATGATGGAAAACATTTCTTTTGTTACTAAAAACTTGCTATTGTAAATCTTTTCTTTACACGCCTCTGGTCAATTATTTGTTTGAATTGTTCGTTTCGGCCATTGTCGGTCATTTGTTGTTGAATCTGGTTGCCATTTTGGGCACTTCTATTTGGCTTGTATTTTGACACCACTTTTGGGTGTCTTGTCTTTGATAGACATTTTGGACGGCAATTTTGGTAACTCCTTTCATTATATTTATATTATTATTTATTATTATTTATATATATCTCAGGTCGTCATTGAACATGTTCGCATTTGATATAGTTGATTGTGGAGTATTTTGGCTCCACTGTTTGCTGTAACGGTTCCTATACGTTGAGGTTTGTATAATTATTGTTGTTGTAATGTTGCTAATTACAGTACCGTATAACATCCGAATTGTGGTTTTGAATTTGTCGAACTAAGAAACGTGTGGAATACGCGTTACCCACGTCACAGACGTAACAGGGACCTTGGTCGATTTCGGGAGAAATCAGCATTTACGTAGTAGTCAGCGCTTTCCTGTAAGACTTGCGGTTAATGTGGTTAGTGACTGCGTTTAGAACTGGTTTCAGTGCTTTCTGGCACGCTAATGTTTTGAGAGACTCTAACGTGTTTTCAAGCCGTTTAAGGTTCGCCTCTACAGCGAACATGCGTCTTTCCATAATTGAATCAGAGTTTCCGGCTGTTGATAAATCAGTATTTACTTTCAATCTGCATGGATAACATATATAGCAAATGCCTGGTAATTTTTCATTATTAATTAGAGTCACAGATTCGGGGGATAAATACTTTTGACAGTTCGCATGAATAGCAATTGAACACAATTAACATTTAAGTTGACGCGATCTGGGATTTACCAACTTTTGACAAAGTTTGCACTTTTTACAAGCCTCGTCGTCTTGTCCGTTTAAGGTCACGTCAGGTTCGTTTAAGGTCACGTTGTCGGTCATTGTTACAATTTCGCGAGATCGGTTCGATACACTGGGCGAAGCGCTCGATTATCGATCGGTGTCTCTCGGTGGAGTGCAAGAACGAGTGGATGCGATGCAGTGCAATCCAACGGACAGTAAAATGGCGTACACTTTCACGCAGAGGCTGTTCTGTGAGATTTGATCCGACAGTGTTGAAATGAATAAGTAAATAAATACCAATATACCAAATAGTAAATACCAAATAGCAAGATCTTCCTGATGGTATCCGAGTTGTTGCGTTATTCTGGATTGGAAGCAATGTTGCACGCGTATGCAATGTTGGGTAGAAACTGAAATTTTTGATTTTCAAGAATTCGCGTTACACCGACTTGAAAATAGTATATTCCGATTGCGGAAGTTGAGACGAGTTCAATGATATAAGAACCGTCTAGATCCGTTAATAAAGCGAGCAATAAGATCCAAAAGTCTGAGAGCACAAATTTGTACGTCCACACCGTTTGAATTAATCGATAGAATATTGTACGAGCAAACCCAATGAAATACATTAGGGTCGCCCAACTTTGGACAAACAGATGAAGCAGTTATGCATCACCTTTGCACCGGAACTCTTAGTACGTTGGTTCGACGACACCTTTGTCATAACAAAGAAATCGATAATCGAATGCGCTCATGAACTGCTGAATTGTGTACTTACTGGTATAAAATTTAGAAAAGAAACAAAAACCAACATGTCAGAAAACCACTACTGTACATTGAGATTATTTCAGAGATAACTGCAAGTGTACTGCAACCACTTGGAATCAACGTTGCACACAGACCTATGCGATCACTACGCAACCGTTTGTGCAAAGGTAAAGATGGATTAGAATAAGGTGACTAAACAAACGTGGTCTACAACATCTCTTGCGCAGAATGGAAAGTGCATTACTTGGAGTAAAATGGGTAGCACACTGATTGCAAAACAATAGGCGGTGAGGAAGCTTGATTAGAAATCTCTACTGTTTCTCCACGATAACCAAGAAGAGCAACGATTTAGCTGCAATTAAACCGAAGTTATTGCTAGTTATTTCCACATACGAGAGTTTCCAGAAGCTTATCACTCCACACGTTCAATTGGATGGCATGTACCAATAATAAACCAAACATCGAATCGTGTGACTTTGAGCATTACCAATTATGAGGAAAGAAACCAAACGGCCAGCGTATAAAAATCAGAGCACACTACGATACTGATCACTTCACAAGGAGCTAAGCTAATTATGTCATATAGATTGATGAAGAAACGTCCTACTGCTGCAATACCAACTCAGTGAACACAGAACATCTGAAAGTACGTAAGTACTTTTTAACTCTAAACATGTCGTAATCGGCTAACCATGTAGTACGGATAACATGTACTGAAATATCATGAAAGTTAGACCAGGTAGATGGCGCGTTGAAATTAGGAACTTCGAAAATGTTACTGTTTGGCAAGGTAGTTCTAGATGATGCAAATCAAGATGTAGATGAATACAAAAGTTCGTTACGTAGTTACTCGAACAAACCATAATTTCAATCGATTTTAATTTGTTTAACATCCATTTGATACGACTGATTTCTAAAACTAAAATACTTCATAAATATGACATTTGGAATCAGGGATTGCATTTTCGTAAACATCGCCTGGTCACAAACTTCAACCAGTATCGGTACATTAGATATGCAGGGATTTTTCTGTCGAAATAAGTTTCGACTATAAACTAGATATAGGGACACGAAGCGATGGCAAGCTTTCAACACGAAGCGGTTGAGAGCACAAAGCATATCACGTGATATGCTAATATGTGGCCTGCTGTTTGCCGACGATGCAGCCTTTATTGCTCACCCCCAAGAGAACCTCCAGTCGCTAATGGACTGTTTTTCGTCGGCATGCGAACATTTGGTGTAACAATCAGCATGAACAAAACCAAAGTCCGTGGTCAAGGGACTGTATCTCCGCCAATCACCACTGACGAACACTGTCAGCACGAATCAGTGCATCATTTCACATTTCAACCATTTCAGATAACTTATCGCTTGACACGGAGATAGATAAGCAGATTTGCAGAGCAGTTGTAATTTTGTCACAATTAGACTCTCGTGTTTGGGGTAAACGCAATTTGACTGTGAAGATAAAGCTGATGGTGTATAGCATGTGCGTACTAAATGTTTTACTGTAAGGCAGTGAAACCTGGACCACTCACTCAAGTCACGAACTGAAGCTGAATGCCTTCCATCTAGGAATTATCAGCCGTATCTTGAACATATTGTGGATGGCCAAATTGGCTATAGCTGAAGTGAGTTAAAAATCTGGTCAACGGAGCATGTTCAACCTACATAGACAGCGCCGCCTGCGGTGGCTTGGTCATGTCTACGGAATGGAAAATGGTCGTATTTCGAAAGATCTGCTCTATGGTGAGTAGGAAGTCGACCATTGGGGAGACGGCACATGCGGTACATAGATGTTTAAAAAATACATATGAAAGCTCCTGGAATTAACCCCGCGATTTGGAAAAGAACTTGCTCTTGACCGCTCAAATTGTGTAGAGCGTCGTCTGCAGGCTGGAAAGGAGCAGATGCAGCTCTTGGTTGCCAAACGCAGTTCACGCCGCTGGCGTGCAACTGAGGTCATAGAAGCAAGTTCTACCTATCGTTGCAAGCGCTTCGGGAGATGTAGTTCCTCCTGAATCGGTCTAGTTAGTCATTCAACAAGCTCTAGAACTTGAAATTTCATGCGATTGTGATGTACACCCACGGTCGACATCGACCAAACGAGGTCAACATAAACGAGAAAGCTGTCCATTGTGAAAGAATTATCTACATGCTAATCAAGATCATTTATTGTAAAACATACTTTTAAATAACTTTTTAATGAAGGCAAGCTCATGAATGTTTAATGCAAATAAATTTCACATAAAGATACACGAAGGCAAACATAAAAAGTGAAAATTGTTAATGAAAAGACTTCGAATTGTTTGCTCCAAATTCTAGCAAACAATGCTTTAATAAAATCATCAATTTCCTAAATAAACACAATTTAGCATTGGTGAAATATTCCTGGCTGTATCGAATATATTGTGCCATACTTGTCCCCATAGATTTAGAAAAATATCGAACCTATACAGCGAAGTTTTAATTGTTCGAAGTTATTTCTCGGTATTCAAAATTGATGTGCAAAAGCAGCAAATCTGGTATAAACACATTGAAACTAAGGTGCGGCAATTGCGCCCTTACTGTGTATTTATTGTGTTTGATTTATTTGAAATCGAAGAATACCATGCCGAATCAGACTGCACACAAAATAATACGAGCAGATGCATCCTGGGAACACTTTCGTATTTTTCGTAACAAGGTGACGTCCCTAATTCGAGAAGACAAGCAATATCGCCATTGGAAGCTGATCGACCAGATGGAACGACATCCTAAGTTACTGTACACCATCGTAAACACCGCGACCAAGGTTAAGCCAGGTGTATTTCCTATACAGACAGAGAACAGACTGACTGATAATGTCAAGGATACAGCTGATGCCCTAATATCATTTTATGCGCAAGTATTTTGTCCAAAGAACGTGTCAACGCTGACGTCTTTGCCGCACCCACTACAAGTCGAATGCCTTAGCAACATCGAGGTAAATCCTACGGTTGTGCGAAAGCATCTACGCCGGCTGAACGTTCGCAAATCACCAGGAGAGGATGGAATAACACCCGCTGTTCTGAAGTCATGCGAGCTGGAGCTTTGTGGCCCACTAAGTGGTCTATTCAGGCACTCATTGAATACGGGAACCGTACCAACTCAATGGAAAACCGGTGTTATCACACCAATCTACAAAGGGGGCAGTCGTTCTGATCCGGCGAATCACCGCCCCGTGACGCTTCTTTCAGCGGTTTCTAAAATTTTGGAACGCCTGGTGTGTGAACGACTTGTTGAACATCTCGAGAACCATCAGCTAATAACTTTCACACAACATGGATTTAAGAAAACATATTCATGCCTGTCTAACTTGCTCACGACTCTAAATGACTGGACGCAAGCACTAGACCAAATGGGTTCCGTCCATGCCGGTTACTTAGATATATCTAAAGCATTCGACAGAGTGAATCACTCCTTACTGCTTCAGAAGCTGCAGAATGTTGGCGTCCTCGGAAACCTACTAACATGGTTCACAAGTTACCTGTCTGGACGCAAAGTAAAAGTCAGAATAGATGGTGAAACTTCTCGAACAATTGAAGCCACGAGCGGAGTCCCTCAGGGTTCGGTTCTCGGTCCAATACTGTTCCCCATATTTATAAACGATCTACCGAACTTACTAGCATGTAAGCTTGTTTTATTCCCAGATGATGTAAAAATCTGGACGAAGGTCAACTCTATCGAGGACTGTCATGTTCTGCAAGGAGATTTGAATAAGCTGCACCAGTGGTCAATCCAAAACAAACTGCCATTTAATTTCCGCAAGTGCAAAATGTTGCAAGTCGGAAAACCCTTTCCCTTTACCTATACACTTGGCAGCCACCCGCTTTAATGGAGTACATCACAAAAAGATCTCGGAATCTTGGTGTCTGGCACTTTGAAGAACAGCCTACAGTGCGAAACCGTCTACAAGCGTGCGTGCAGCTTGCTCGGTTTACTAAAACGCATTTTCGGACGTTTCCCAACACACTCACTCGCGAAATTACTAAACACTTACATTCATCCTGTCGTTGACTACGCTGTGCAAGCTTGGACGCCATGGATGGAAAAAAACATCTCGCTCCTCGAACGAATTTATCACAAAGCAACCAAAATGGTTACCGGTTGAATAATTTACCCTTTGAGCAGCGACTGACCAGACTTGGACTGTGCACCCTCGAGCGCAGACGTACGCTACACGACCTCACTCTGACATATCGAATCATCTACGCGAAATCCCACCCTCTCAAACACCTCTTCAAGTTTGGTTCGGTTGTCCCCACACGCAGCCACCCTTTGACCCTTCAAATCCCACACTCACGATTGAATTGTCGTCGTCACTTCTTCGCTGTTCGTGTATGCTTCTTGTGGAATAGCTTGCCGACAGATATTGTTACCTCAGCGAACGAGCACATCTTTAAACAAAGGTTACGAAACCTTATGTTGAGAACTACTGCGTTGGCCCCTACCTATTGATGTCTATATTTTTAACGCACGGAAATACCGTCCATCCAAAGATTATTTTCCCTCAGTCTGCGTCGCCATTGGGGATTATTTTTGCTCCACCTATGAAGAACATGGATATGATCATACATTTTTTTAAATTTTTATACGTATATCCTATGGTACTGTACAGCAATTTGCTTTTTTAACCATAAATCTTGAATCTTGAATCTTGAAAAACTGTCCTCTTGGTTTAAAACAACGAAAATAAAGAATTTCAAAGTTTCGTAACTGCAAATTTTTTTATTAAAATAAAATCCAAACGGATTCGAATGTTGTACGTTCGGCGTATTTACCCAGTTTTGAAGAAGAGAAAATCATTTGGCGCTTGCTGTATTTACTCGGTAGAACGTCTGCAATGTAAACAAGGTTTATCAACAAAATATCCTGATTCCCACGCGCGTTTTGTGTTGTTTACTCTACTAATCGAAAGGCGGTCGTACAAGTTGAATTCGAAACAGTTGATAGACGATTTCTGCTCACTTGGAAGATAAAAATAAAGAACCTAAGTCATTATAAAGATAAAACTGAAAAATTAATTGAGCTGCTTCGTTTATTTACATCACGAGATTATACAATTGCTTCTATTTTCATTCTTACGATAGATTTGTATGAATTCATATGATGTATTTTTAATTGAGTAAAATATAATAATAAATTTTAACCTCTTCTAATCAGCATTGTGTAATCTAAAATTCACGCATTTTGTTGTGAAAAACGAAACAAACTTGCCAACTGATCACTTGCAACAAGGTATGCATTTTATGATTGACACTTTTTAGCTGATGCGGAATAATAAAGTGGCGCCAACATTAAGAATGTCATCTTGAATTAAAAGAATTAATGAAATCAATCAATTTTCTATCCATTAAAATAGCTTCAATTTATCTAGTTTACAGCTTGATCCAGCTGGCGGATGTTAAATGTTAGTAGTATGATATGGCACATGCGATATACACATTGAACTGCGTATTAGTCATGTTCGATTATTTTTCGAATTACAAGACATGATGGAGTCACAGAGAAAGTATAGATATCACGTTAGAGTTTCGTTCAAAACCCCCAGTTTCGAATCTCGTGGCGGATACTCTTTCGGGAAATTCGCATAAATCCGATGATCACTACACCCGGCTCTAATATGCGTAGCAACAATACTTAAAACATAACTGCAAGGGTTTAGTATTCTGCCCAGCGGGTAAATCATATAACACGCTTAGCTTCATGTTTATTCATAGATTTATTCATAGATTATATGCAGGTAAAAAGCTATGCTTTACAAGACCCACAAAAATGTACATTGGGTCGGATGGTAAAAAATATCAAAATATTTTTAGATTATTGTCAAACATCAAAAAAACATACTTGTCCATGTGGATATCTAGTGATTTCTTGAAAACTTCAACGGTTCCAGATTGTACCACATGAGTAGGTAAACTGTTCCACAGTTGCACATTGCGAACGGAAAATGCATATTTGCGGCAGTTCAACCTGCTATGCTGTTGGTAAAGTTTGATTGGTGACCTCGCAGATGTGTGTTATGGGAAAGATGAAACAAATGACCGCAAGGATGATTTGTTTGATTAAGCACTGTCCAAATGAATATAAGTGCTCCTCGTTTCCGTCTGTATTCAGCCGAATGCAAATTCAATAATTTAAGTCGCGTTTCGTATGGATAATTTGATAGTCCCAGGACGAGTTTTGTCGCTCTGCGCTGTGGAGTTTCTAATAGCAGAATATCTTTTTTCAACCAAGGATCCCATGCCGGTATAGCATATTCAACATGAGGACGGATGTACGTTGAAATCAATTTGCAGGCAATATTGGGGTCAAACGAACCTAGGACTCTTCTAAGGAGACCCAAGTTGTTTTCAGCTTTGCAGGCAGCCAGTCGACATTGCATTTAGTTTCCTAAGTCTGATAAGATAATCACACCTAAATCTTTTTCGGAGGAGGCGGGTTTAATAACAGTGCGACCAATAAAATATTCTTTGCTCGACTTGTTGTTGAGAGACAATAGGCTGCATTTTGAAGCATTCAGGGCATTTCGTTGTCTATTGACCAAGTGTGAATCATATCGAGATCCCGTTACAGGTTCTGCGTGTGGTCTGTGGAGTTTATCTTGCGCCAAAGCTTTGCGTCATCAGCGAAAATAAGCACGGACGACTGCAATACAGTAGGCAAGTCGTTTATATATATTAAAAACAAAAGCGGTCCGAGGACTGATCCTTGTGGGACACCACGGGCAACTTTAATCGACTCGGATAGTTCGTTTTTGACTCTCACGTACATCTCACGAGATATCAACCATTCTTTAATCCATGCATGGAGTTTACCCTGTACTCCGTAGGTGAGTAGTTTCGACGAAAGTATTTCGTGATTCACACGATCGAAGGCTTTTGAGAAATCGATATAAATTACGTCCACGGAGTTGCCGGCATCCAGTAGCTCAGACCAAGATTCTTTTGCTAATAGCAAGTTTGTCAGGCAGGATCGTTTTTTCCTGAATCCATGCTGTGCCTCGGAGATTAAATTATTAATCTCAAAGTGATTCCGTAAGGCATCAGCTATTATGGACTCCATTACTTTTGATAGCACTGGTAATAATGCTATCGGGCGAAAGTCTAAAGGATCGTTTCTTATGCCACCCTTGTAGATGGGACTAATCAGGGCAGTTTTCCAAGTTTCTGGTGCAAAGTTCTGCTCGAACATCATCGTGAATACGTCAGATATCGGTATTGCCAACTCGGAAGATAGATTGTGCAAAATGTTTGCGTGTATATTGTCTATACCGGGTGAGCCTGTTCTTTTCATCGTCGTTGATTTTGATTGAACAACGTTGGGGGGAACTCCACCCCGTGAAGAATTGGCAGGCTGCAGCTGTCAGAGTTTAAGAGCTGTCTATGGGTTGACACTTGTAAGATAACTGTTGCGAATTGTTCTCAGTAAACGGTAGCGCAATCTTTAAATGACGTCACTATTCCAGTTCCAGAGACCAGTGGCGGTATTCCCATTTTAACATTCCGGAGGTCGTTGACGTGTTTATACCATGCTTTGGGATTTATAATGAATTTTTCGACAAGACTGATTTGGTAATCTTTTCTGTCTTTTCGAATGAGGCAGACACATTTATTTCGCAATAACGTGTAGTAGCACCAAGTTATCCCAGACGGATCGTCCAAGTATTTGGACCAGGCATTGTCACGCTTACACCTCCATTTCCGGGTACTGCTTCTGAGAGGCTTTTTCGGACGCTGTTTGCTGGATATTATTTTTACCTTCGAGGATAAGTCAATGATAATACGAAGTTGGCTGTAAAAAGTTTCACAGATTTCCTTAGCTTATTTGAGTTCAAGGAAATCCCATTGATTTGCAGCAGTAAGAGCTTGAAGCAAGTCATAGTTCACAGTTGTATACGTTCGTTGAGTATTTCCTACTGGTTCGTATTGATAAGTATAATCAAATGTCATGACAACATGATCACTCAATCCGAGTGGAGCTGTATAGGAAACAGATTCTATCATGCGTTCGTCGTTTGTAAGTATGAGGTCCAGGCTAGATGGGGTTTGTTCAGATCGAAATCGCGTTGGTTGTTGCACATGATTGTAAAGAGGGGTGCAAGTCATTATTTCTTGAAGAAAGCTTTTGAATGAATCGTCACCTGTAATGTATGTTGCAAGGGTCGGTACATTAAAATCACCGAGCGAATGTGAATATGTGAGCTTCAATGCAAAACGTATTGCATTAGAAAGAACAGTATCAGCGCAGATGATGAAGAAGGGGGTCGATAAATCAATGCTAAGAGGCACTTGCGTTTATCATGTAAGTCAAAAGAGCAAAACAATGTATCTGGGACATATAACTCGGGGGAGAGAAGTATAGTGCAGTTGATGCTTTCATGTAAGTAGAGGAGGACACTGCCACCTTTTGCTGCTCGATCGTTTCTGTAAATCATCATATGAGGTATTTTAAGTTCAGAGTCGTGTATAGAATTACACAACCAGGTTTCTGTCACTGCAATCAAATCCCAAGACGCCACGGTCGCACGTGAATACAGTTCAGTGAACTTGCCCAGAAAGCTCTGAGCATTGGTGTAACAGCATGATAGAGATTTGATTTTTGTTGACGATGAAGAGCTCATAGTAGTGGATTCGCCGACCCAGAATTGGTCGGCTGCTCCACGTTTTTTGTCTCAGGTGCATTTAATTGACTTACTAGCGAAATCATTTCAGGAACAATAGTGTTCGTGCGTTTTATGCCGTATACATCCCGAATACGAATTTCAGGAGGTGCAAATTTTCGACATTGATACCACGCCTCGAGTATTCGATCCTTCATCTCATCTGTGCGGAATGATATTTTGAGAGGATGAGGCTGATGCGTTTCTTTTTTCGGTATAAGGCGCATAACATGAGTAGTTATTATGTCATTTAAACATAGGATCCCTTGTAAAAATCTCCATTCGCTGCAATCGTGTTGCAGACGTTTGCTGGATTCTACTTCGTTGGAAATGGGTACACCGTGAACTATAACAGCTCTGCGATTTGTAGCCTCTTTTGCTAGTTCCGGATTAATACGACTAATTTGCCGTTCTTCCCAAGGAACGTCTGGAAATATTCGCACAGTCGATTTGTTTACAACTAAGAGGATGAGGCGAGCAACATATTTTCTACATCTTGGACGGACATGAGCATTACACGCAGTAACCTGGGTGTGTTCGCACTAGGTGAGTTCGGGGGTCTAAACAATCGCGTCAGTGACGCAGGTGAGACAGGGATGTCTAAGCTTCTGCAAAGGTCATTCCATTGTTTCCTATCATCTACTTCACGTTGCTTTAGCGATGGCGAAGTTAACTCAATGAGATTACTACAAATTACCGTTAGATCTTCAATGTTTGTCTTTTGGGGGTTTTAGTGTTCAAACTCTTCGGTCTAAGCTTATGCACATCCTTCGATAATTCAGAACTTTCATTCACTTGACTACAGGTCTGATTCGCAGACTCATCGGTCTTACCGAGCTGTTGGAAGGGACCTTGGTCGATTTCTGGATAAATCAGCGTTTCCGTAGTAGTTAGCGCTTCCCTGCAACTCTTGCGGTTAATGTGGTTAGGGACTGCGTTTAGAACTGGTTTCAGCGCTTTCTGACACGCAAATGTTTGGAAAGACTCTAACGTGTTTTCAAGCCGTTTAAGGTTCGCCTCTACAGCGAACATGCGTCTTTCCATAATGGAATCAGAGTTTTCGGATCTTGATAAATCACTAGTTACTTTCAATCTGCATGGATTACATATATAGCAGATGCCTGGTAATTTATCATTATTAATTAGAGTCACAGATTCAGGTGATAAATACTTTTCACAGTTCGCATGAATAGCAATTGAACACAAGTAACATTTAACTTGACGCGATCTGGGACTTACCAGCTTTTGACAAAGTTTGCACTTTTTACAAACCTCGTCGTCAGGTCCGTTTAAGGTCACGTCGGGTCCGTTTAAGGTCCCGTTGTCAGTCATCGTTAAAATTTCGTTAAAGGCAGTGGAGATTAACCAGGTGCATTTTGACCACGTGATGTGGAAAAAACCTAACGCGATTGCATGATTGTACCACTTGTGCCTTTCGATCAAATTTGGAAACTGTTGTGGTTTCATACTTTGGAGAATATGTGCTCCATCCTATAATATCACCTATTTAAAAAGAATACAACCAGCAACAGGACACAACTAAAATCAGCCATCTTATCAACCTTTGAATAAACCCAGAAAACATTAGTTAGGTCTTGGAAGCGAAACCGAAAATATCACATGTTATTATTCCACGATATTACAAAAATCAAATACCAACTACTCAGCTGTCCACACTACAGTGAGCAGATTTATTTCGCTTGAGAGCCTCTCAAATTGTTAAATTCGCAAACTTTGGTACATTAATTGGTGAATAATGTTTATGGCTTTAAGCTTCATGGAAAATGACCAACATATAAGTGCGAAGCGTGTGTAATTGAATTTAAGACCCCTAAACGTTGGGTTCTACTTAAATTTCGAACCCACCAGCAGCCTTAAACAAAATGTTTCAATTTTGCATACGCAACATCCTCAAGTAAGTATTGATGATTTAAGAATTTATGACAAGAAAATATACTCAACTTCACAATTACCACATTAAATAGTAAAAAACACTTCCTTAAAAATAACTAGTACATAATCATATAATATCACCTTTAATCCAGTTTAATAATCGCTGTTCCCTCACTAAAACCTGTTCCCTCACTGAAACCCAGAGAACCATCGCAACCACAGCCTGATTGCAATCTTGTTATTGACAGTTCAAATGTTACCCAAAAAACGAAAAGGGTCCGGCTCATCGCGAGTCGGACCAATAGCTACAGTACACGATTCGACATTGTGTAAGACAAATACGATCAGGTGCATATATACAAATGCTCAGTGTTTAACTAACAAATTAGCTGAACTATGTGAGCTTTGTGATAGACTTTCACCCGATTTGGTTGCAGTTACAGAGACTTGGTTCCAGCCCTGCATGACTGATGCTGAGCTTTTGATTCCGAAAATGTCACTACTTCGTCGCGATCGTGATCGAAGATCCGGTGGTGGAGTTGCAGTCTACTATCACGAACGTTTAGCGCAGTGTAACGTCATCGATCATCCTGACCTCAGCCTTCCTGATACGATGTGGTGTTCAGTAAAGCTAGTCAATGGAGATGAATGTACGATCGGCATCATTTACCGCTCGCCATCATCCGAAAGCTCATACAATGATAAGCTCATCGAATCATTGCAACACATCACAAGATGCCAGACTATGCAATTGCTAATCATTGGCGATTTTAATCTCCCGCATCTGTTTTCGAGAGGTGAGCACTCCCTGCATTCGTTTGAACATAAATTCAAGGAGGTTATAGAATTTGCTTCACTACACAATCACGTTAACCAGCCAACTCGCTGGCGGGGTCTTGACCAACCTTCAACCCTTGACCTTGTCTTAACGCCTGAGGCAACCGCAGTAGAGGGTATACAATACCTGGCACCACTGGGGAAGAGTGATCATGTTGTGCTTTTGTTTGATTATGTATGTAGTGCGGAACGATTGTGTGAACAGACGAAAGTCATAAGGAAAATACAATTTGAATCCTTAAATATCAGTCTCCGGGATGCACACACTCATGAGTTTGATTCAATGGATCCTGGCTCATATTACAATTCGTTTCTAAATTATCTCAATTCGAAGATTTACGAAAACTCGATTTTTGTACCACACAAATGCAGCTACAACAACCAGTTTGTTATTCGGAGTAGAACGAAGAAATGGTTAGCTGTTAAGCGAGAGTCTTGGGTAACTCATAAGAAGTTTGGTACGGAAGAAACTTGGAACGATTCTGTAAGATACGGAATCAACGTCACTACTCTTGTAAGAGAAGATCGCATGCAATTCCAATGGAACTTGCTTAAGAGAATGGAAAAGAATCCTAAGCTTCTCTACAAGATAGTAAATGAACGATCAAAGATCAAACCAGGTGTATTCTCTGTACTAACACCTCATGGATTGACCCACACTGCCCAAGATACCGCCGACGCTTTAGCAACGTTTTACTCATTTGTCTTCAATCCCAAGCGTTGTATACCATATCAACTTTCATCAAGTTCACCACATTTCGAATTATTAAGTGAAATGACTATCAACGAATACATGGTTGGGCGGGAACTTTGTCGACTAAACGAAAAGAAGTCCCCTGGCGCAGACAAAATTACCCCCGCCGTACTTCGCAGGTGTCGCGTTGCTTTGACTGCTCCTCTCACTCGCATATTCAATCTCAGCTTAAATGAAGGAAAAATACCACCGCAATGGAAAGCAGGGATGATAACTCCTATTTATAAAGGCGGTAGCCGTTCAGACACAGCAAACTATAGACCGGTAACGTTACTTCCGGTGATCTCCAAATTAATGGAACGCATTGTGACTGCGCGCATAAGAGAACATTTTGAAAACCAAAATATTTTGACCGCAGCACAACACGGTTTTCGAAGAGGTCGTTGCTGTTTATCTAACCTTCTTACAACGTTCGAGGATTGGACCAAGGCACTAGACGAAGGTGAGGCTGTACATGCTTGCTACATCGATATTTCCAAAGCTTTCGATAGAGTCAACCATGACATCTTAATTAAAAAGCTCGAATCCTATGGAATAACGGGAATATTGCTGAATTGGATAAGGGACTATCTTACTGATAGACACGTCCAAGTTCGCGTTGGCAGCACCTTATCTAGAAAAATAGACGTCACGAGTGGAGTTCCGCAAGGCTCGGTGCTTGGACCTCTTCTATTCTTGGTGTATATGAACGATATAGTAGAGGATATTGGATGCAACTTGATACTATTTGCCGATGATATTAAAATTTGGAAACGTGTCAGGTCTGTTAATGACTGTATGGCATTACAACGGGATCTAAGCATCTTATTTCGTTGGTCCCAGTTAAATGAGTTACCATTTAACCCTGCGAAATGTAAAATGCTGCAGCTTGGGAAATCTCTGCACCACACGTATCAGCTTGGCACGCAAGATCTCGTCTGGACCACAGCAGAAAAAGATCTGGGTATCTGGGTTTCGTTTAACCTGAAGCCTGGACAGCATTGCCGGATGGTGTACAATAAAGCTTGCCGTATCTTGAGTCTTCTCAAAAGAATATTCCGGATTTTTACGCCCGAAACCCTACCCCGGGTAATTAACACGTATATACGTCCTGTTATGGAATATTCCATCCAAGCCTGGGCACCATGGCTGAGGAAGGATATCGAACTACTCGACAGGATTTATCATCGTGCTACAAAGTTGGTCTCCCGGTACAGAAATTTGCCTTTCACAGAGCGAATGTTAAAACTGAACCTACAAGATTTTACCCAACGGCGGATACGTAGTGACCTTATGTTGACCTTCAAAATCCTGCATTCTGTAAACCATCCCCTTAAACACTTGCTAAAGCCCAATGACCTTACTAGAACACGAACACATTCAAAGGCTTTAAGCATTCCGCATTCTCGATTGGATATACGTCGTAATTTTTTCTCCGTAAGAATTTGTTTCACTTGGAACTATTTGCCTGAAGAAATCACACGATCAGAATCTGTTGAGGTTTTCGCTTCCAAACTCGATGAGTTTATGACGAACCATGCGGTATGCGAATGTCCCTATTGATTTTTGAGATATTTTATATTTTTTTTATATATTTTTATATGTTCCATATACCTTGTCATCCTATGGTTATTGATAAGCTTAATGCTTTTTCTACCATACAATTTTCTGAGTTTCTGAGTTTCTGAGCTGTGAGTTAGTACACAGTTGCAGCGAAAGAATAAAATGAGAGGATAATTTTTATAGTCCATTATACCATTTGAAATGTCTAAAATGTCTACAAACATTTTTGATTCCGCGAAAGTTTATATAAAATTAATGACACACTTTCGCAAGCTTGGAGATATCAGTACATGTACATTTTCTGTAACCTAAGTAATTTCAATGATTTTTGACGATTATGTTGTGACGTAACATCTCCTCGTTGAAATGGAGAGCAGCACCTACATTCGTTTAAGAAAATCGGATGGCTGCATAACTGTTGCATGGTTTCATGTAAACAAAACCATAATCAAACGCCGAACATTTTCTGATGTAAATACGAAATGCTTCATTCGATGAACTACGAATTGTGTGCACGCAGAGTCATATAGATTGAGTCGCCTTAATTCTCTCAGAGCGAGATTGTGCGTGATAGCTGCGCCACGAGTGTCTGTCTCATGTGAACTGCGTTGCTTAGTAACATCGTGAATGCAATTAAATGCCGGAATTGCGAAGCTGGTATGAACAAATGCAAATAGCTCAATAAGGTCTATGAATATAATCACCCAAATATTCTCACCAGTCATTCTACTCTTTTCAACTATGATTTGTAAAATACAGCTAATCAGCTGCTTCAATTGTAGCAGTTGTGTATTGACTTTCGTACTTTTTTCATTTCGTTTATTAATTTTGAATAATATGCACATTTTTCCTTGTATCTTTTTTGTCCTGTCGTGGTTGCATCGGTTGTTTGTGGATTTGCGTGCTCTATATCGTATACTGACCCGTTCAGGAAGTCTTCGTGCAATACATATTCTCGTGGAGTTCTAAATTGGAATTTTTTATTGTACGTCGATAATACCAGAATGCACGCAGACTGACTATCCATGAGTTCTTTGCTACTTTCTGATAACTCATTCGTATCATATCCACTACACCATAACATTCTTACGTAGTACAATAATTGGTAGTTCCAAGCTCAACGTCTCTTAGAAATAAACGGACAGCTTTCAACTTGATAAATGAGTCCACGTTAGTTATCACGTTTTGATCATTCAATGATTACTGACGTTTGGTAATTGCCATGCTATGCAGCTACCAGCAAAACTGAATTTATCGTGATCGTGCGATTTATCCAAATGTGTAATAAATGGAACTTTTTTAACTGCGGTCTACGGGAGTGTAGTTTAATGCTGTCCGTCAAATTTCAGGGCGTTGGTCAATAGCGATTACGTTGCATTCGTTGCGGAATTTTAGTGTTGGTTTAAACTTCGCATGCGAGCGAGAAATTGCGTGTTTGATGTCTTGGTGAGTATTCGCATAGAATTTCCTACAAATTGTGACACAGTGAATGATATCGAATGAATTATTGTTATGAGCACCTACATCAGCCGATTAAAGGTTATACTTTTTACGGGTTATCGATAAATTCACGAGTTACACATACCAGACATAATTATCATACGTATCTCAGGCTAAATAACGAGAATACCTCCGTAATACAAGAAATAGCTCGGATGTTTTTAGGATTGGATGAAAATTTCACCAAACTAAACCTGGTGTATCCTAAGGATTACAAGTGCTGGCCGATCGTCTAAAACCTTAAACGTCAGCTTTAAGATATTCGTGGTGTAGTATTGCGTAATAAACATGATATTCAAAAATCCACATTTCGCAAACAACTTTGAACAAGTTTTCAGGGGATTGGTCACGTTACCCGTTAACCATTTAGAATTTGTATGAATTCGTGTACCATAATGGTTACGACATTGTGAAGGCAAAATTAAACTCGAATTTTTTTTATTTTGAAATGGTATTCTACTGTTTGGCGTTAATGATCAAATTGAAAAGCTGCATTTTTTACGCTTGTATCTGGCCATCAACCGTTTCATTTTAAACGCGCATCATGCAGTGCAATTTCATGCGAATCTGCCATTAAATTCAAGATTGGTTTTGACAACTTTTCTCAAAACTAGCTTCATATTTCAGCTTCCTCGATTTTTCACTCAAAATGTTAGTTAAACGCGAAACTCTGGCCAGTTGAAGACCACATAAGATCGTGATATTGTTCATGGGGTATATTCGACCCCAGAGTCATTTAAGCGATAGTGTTCTAAGTAACTACCACTTTCCCGAAAATTTTGATAAATTTTCCATTTTATTTTGAAAATACGCGAATTCTACAAGTATAGTTCTAATTAGATAGACATCATTGAAGCTGTGCAATGATGAGAATGAAAGTGAAGTCAATCTGCATAGATGATAGAAGGAGCAGCTAAGGTTAATTTACCATGAGTGGTAAACAAGTAGCGCTTGTATGCCACTGTTGGATAAGGCTGGTACGACCAACCCGTTCAATCCCATGTGTCCAAACACATGTTTAATGGGGTTACACCCATAACCATGAACCAAAATATTATTTTGCATGCATTTCCATCACGCACACCCCACGACCGGTTTCGTGTTGTTTGCACTCATCAGGTAGGGACAGTAAGATCAGGATGCGCATGCGCTTGAAACAGTGGAGGAATAGTAAAAAAGTAGCGCTTGTATGCCACTGTTGCATAAGGCTGGTACGACCAACCTGTTCAACCCCATGTGTCCAAACACATGGGGTTAAACTCCTAACCATGAACCAAAATATTCATTTACATGCGGATCCTGATCTTACTGTCCCTACCTGATGAGTTCAAACAGCACGAAACTGGTCGTGGGGTGTGCGTGATGGAAATGCATGCAAATGAATATTTTGGTTTACCAGGAATGCATTATTTCTAGGGGTTGACCAAGAACGTGATCAAACAGACATAAACATACTCTTATCATATGCCGAGGTCGTCTATTGTGCCGCTTGGGTGGAACCGAACAAAAACAAGCACGCGATTTTACAGTAACTTTCTGTTGACGGATTAATGCAAAATATTTCGGCGAGACTGTAGAGTTCCATGTATCACGTTCGAATAATCAATTGCTAGTGTAAATTTTTGTTTAAAAATTACACGATCTTTGTGGGTTCGGTATTACCCAAAATTAAGAATTAGTAAAATATTAAATGATGAACACGTAATTATTTAGCACAACAGAAATATATGATGATAATCAAGAGATTTATAAAGGATATTGCACAAATGATGAAATGGATGAAACAAGGGGCAATGGCATAGGAGTTTCACAAGACTACCATCACAGCTGATTCTTGGGCACAATTTACACGACTGTGAAACAAAGTTATCAGCTTAATTCGAGATGATAAACAAGCTTTCCAATCGCAATTGATTTCTCAGATGCACCAGAATCCGAAGCTCTAATGTAGACTCGTAAACGATAGAACGAATATTAAACCATGAGTCTTTGAACTAAAAACTTCGTCCGGCTTCACAGAATCCATTAATCAGACCGCTGGCCTGTAAGCAGACTTTTATGCCGGAGTTTTGGCGCCGAAATCCACGGAGCCTGATCAGGAACCAATCGTTCGACTTGACTGACCGACCTTGAGTGAAGTTTTGATTACTCCGCTGGTGGTAGCGCAGCATTTATGAAAATTAAACGTAAAGAAATCTACAGGACCAGACGAGATAACTCCAAAGCTGCTCAAAACCTGGCATGCTCAGCTATCTGAACCACTATCTTGCATGTTTAATAATTTTGTTCCAAGCTGGCGTGGTACCAAAAGGCTGGATACTGGGACAAAAAATACCGATTTACAAAGGTGGTTGCCGTTCTGATGTTAAAAATTACAGGCCAGTGACATTGCTGTCTTCGGTATCAAACGGTTTTGTGCGAATAATAACTGCAGAAATCGTGCGACATCTGGAAACGAACCCACTTTTGGCAGTTGCCAAAACATGGATTTCTCAGGAATCGCTTTTGTCTAACAAATTTGCTGACAAGCTTACACGATTGGACGAGGGTTGTAGATGCGGAGGGCTGTATTCATGCGTGCTACCTGGACATTTCTAAAGCACTCGACAGATTTGCTATTGAACAAGCTAAAGAAACACGGTATTGTTGGAAGACTATTTGAATTGATAAGCGATTACCCCATCAACAGACACATCAGAGTTCGTGTGGACGGCCTAATATTGAGGAAAATCGATGTCACTAGCGGTGTTCCACAAGGCTCAGTGCTTGGACCAATACAGTTCCTAGTATATATGAACGATATACAAATACCAAATGACAGTTAGATGGTATTGTTTGCTGACGATATAAAAGTATGGAGGCGAATCAGCAATGCTGACGATTGTATTTTGTGCAAAACTATTTGAATGCTTTGTACATCTGGTCATCCGAAAATAAACTGTCATTGAATATGCAAAAGTCGAAGATCATTCAGATCGGTCGTGATCTTGGCTTTTCCTATAAATACAAGCTCGGCGACATAAACCTGGAGTACACCGAAGAAGAAAAGGACCTGGGTGTCTGGATTTGTGGTGTTTGAAAAATGGACTACAATTAGAAGCCGTTAACAAAGCGCGTCTCGGCTGCTCGGCATGTTACGGCGGATATTTGGACGATTTTCCCCCGGGTGTTTTCCTCTCATGATGAACACATATGTACACCCATTCTAGAATATGCCGCACAAGCCTGGACACAATGGCTCCAAAAGACATCTTACTTCTGGATCGCATATACCGGAGAGCTTCTAAGCTTGTCATTGGACTCGAAAATATGCCATTCGCCGCGCGACTAAGACGACTGGAGCTGAGGACACTTGCACAAAATACTTACTACTGTTTCCCACCCCCTGGATATATTATTCTACCTCCGAACTTCCAGCAACAGCCGTGGTCATGCTTGCAAGTTGGAAATACCACATTCCAAAACGGAACTACCGCAGGTACTTTTATTCGGTACGTGTGCGCTTTGTTTGGAATTCCCTACCTTCCGATTTGGTAAGCTCAAACAGTTTATCTATATTCAAATCGAAACTTGACGATTACCATATTTTCCGGACTATAATGCGCACATAAAAATACTAATTTGTACGAAAAATCGGCAGTGAGCCTTATATTCCGGTTCGCCTTATGTATGAATAGTGTATGTTCACAGTGTGAACATAAGGCTTGATTAGCTCGGTTAAATTATTTGCCAAGCACTGTTAGTTTGTGTACAAACATTTAATGTTTGATCTGGATAAAAACGTTGGATGATGAGTATTTTAGCAGATAAGTTGAGCACGTGTTAAAGATGGTGGGGCTCGTGTTAATGGGTACATTACATCGCCGACGCCGATAGAATCGGCCGACATCCGTTTTTGGATCAAGATTACCGGCATGGCTATGCTCAGTACCAAAAGGTTCGGCAATTTCCACGATAGCGTCGTTTTCTGTTGTTTACTGATCATTTTGATCTCTCGTGGAAGTTGTATCGATTACTGGTTCAATATGTTAAGCACGGTATCCACCATAGTGGTTGTCAAGATGTGAGTTTAAGGGTCGTGAAACATTACCTTCGTTGTAATTCGGGGACTTCGGGATTCGGAAATTATCGATACTGCTTGCATTGCTGGTTGCTGGTTTTGTTGTATGTCGTGGATGGATTTATATTTTGTATCTGAACCTGTGGCAGGTTCTGGGACATTCAAGAGAATAAGGGTGCGCTTATTGTGATCATTTGTTTTGTTTTGTTTCCCTTCCGATGGTGATTTTACCCACTCTGACCAGGGCACATCTACAAATACATGAGGTGTATTTTCCTTGCTGTCCCGTAGCAAGTATGTCGATAGAAGTATATTTTCTAACTCCTTCTCATTTTGCACTGCTACCTTGAGCAACCGCGGCTTATCTTAATGTAGCGTTCTGTGGGGACGACACAAGCTGGTCAACGAAACTAGATAGATCGCTTTTAGATTCATCCGAGTGCACAGTTTCAACCATTCAACCAAGTCATTCTGGTGTCTATTCGAAAATAACGTCTCAGTGTACTCTAGCAAGTTGGTGCAGAAAACAGTAAGCGAAATTCTTTTGGATGCAACTTTGGTTAATCAGACTTTCGACGTGTACAGCTTTGGCTTTAAGACGTTTTTAACACACGCCTGGGTGCCATGTTGCAAAAATTCAACCTTTTCAGGAGCATGGTTTGGTGGTGGTAAAGTTGAGCGTATTCTTTTGTTCAATTTAAATGTTTTAGGCTTGATTAATGGCTGTATAGAATTCTTCATTTGTGCAAGCGCATCTTCCACTTGCGGCAATCTACTCTTTATTGTATTAGGCACCTTTCCAACAGATGAATGTATACTCTTGAGATGGCTGTTTATATTTTTTGAATTTCTACATGCATTACAAAAATAACAAACAGATGGATAATGAATTGTGGTGCTCACATCCCCATCCCTTACAGATGAATAGTTATTATCGTTCACAAGCCTTACACATTCAACAGTCAAAGTCTCATCAAGGAACAGGTGCGGGTGTAAATGGCAAAAACAAGTACATTTAACAGAAGCGCTATCACTACTTACCGGATCCAGGCACTTGGCACGGAGGTCAACTTGGTTCCGTGTCGTGCTCGGGACAACAATGCTCGCAGTCACAGCATGATCGATCGATTTTTTGAGGGTGTTTGATCTCGTGACGCGATTTCACATGTTAGTATCATGAATTGGGCCGGCCGGTTGAGAGATCGGCTTTTGGTCAAATAGTCGATTTAGCTGTTTGAACTCGTGATTTCGTCGTTTAGTGAATAATCCACGATAACTCGGTAACCACGCAAGATAGAGCACTGAATCACATGTCAAAATACGTAGCTTGATGCGATCTTTGTAATGATGGCAAAAACCGTATGATAGTTAGGCGTGGGAAAATGTTTACGCTCGTGAGCAAACTAAAATATTTATTTCGAAACTGTAACTTTGTTGTTGATTGGCTGACAAGATCAAAACATATGAATTCCGATAGCTATAGTCGAAAGTAACTCAGAAATCTCGGAATAGTATAAATCCGAGGAGATTCAGCGAAGATATTAATAAAAGTGTCAGAGAAACAAAAATGCGGTCGCACTTCAGCAAGCATATGTGAGTCAATAACAATACATTGCTGTATCATTTTGTTACAAAACCACCAGAAGTGCTTAAAAGCAACCAACAATTTTTGAATTGGCAAAAATATTTTTCCTATCAACAATTTTAACCTTTATTGCATATATAGCTTGATCAAATTACGACTTCTTTTTACTTCCTTTTAATTAAGCTTTTCGTTTTTTCACCCTCCATAATTTTAATGAGTCCATACAACTCATTAACAAAATGTCGAAATTATGCTCTTTGTCATGAGACTCAATTACACAACTGTGGAAGATGCTACGCTTTTTCCACCACTGTGTGAGAATCCATTGGCAACCACTGATAATTTCATTGAAAAAGTTAATGAAAAAATAATTTATGGAAATATTGTACGTAGAAAACTGCTTTTCCGAAGAGAAGGTGATGCCTTCAGGAAGCGTTGTGATTCAACCAATATTCGGGCTGTCCAATCACGGGTTTCTTCGTCAACTTCTCGGAGATGGACGTCTCTTGTGAGTGTCGTAGTCTCTCGATACCTGAACTTTTGTTAGTGAAAATATTTCCATCAGATCATCAAGCAAATCAGAGACATTTTCTTGATTACCTCGGTGGCAACAATCAACGCCATTGAGAAGTCTTTGCGGTCATGTTAGCATGTGCAAATTGACGAAATACTCGCCAGATTTGGATTTCGTTGTTCAAAACTACTTTCAAACGGAACCAGCTCCTTCTGCATTTTACCAGTTGATGATTGATTTAGAATATCAAAGAATATGCTTGCTAATTTAATGCTATGCATGACAGCTGGTCCAGACATGGTCCATCCCACGGAAGTTTCTTTTACCATGGAATAATCAACAGCCAAATTTTAATTCGACCTTTGCCTCTCAGGTGGCTTAAGTACCAAATTTTGTGAATAACAGTTAGAATTTATTCGGCCCAAATTAAGCGTACATGTGAATCCCGAGTTACAGCATTTTCTTCACAATTTTATAAATTGTAGAACGTAGTTCTTAGTTGTAGACAAAGTTATACTTGAATGCCATTGTTGCATAGGGTTCGTACAACGAACCATGATGTAATTTCTGGGGATATGAGCAACACATCACCGTAGTTCTTAGTTGTTTTTTAATTTTCTAACGCTTAGCGAGCGCAATAATTTAATTATTGACGCAGTTCCATGTGTAGTTCACAGGTAGGTTAGGTATCAATAAATTCAAATACACATACTTCGTCACTTCCCCATTCTAAACATAGAGGAATAATTCAAGGATTTAGGAAATTAATGCGAATCCTGGTAGCACTATATCTACCTGATGAGTGTATACCACACAAACTCTATCGTGGGGCGTGTGCGATGGAAATGCGTAACAATACAGGTTTTTCGTTCAGGCCCATGGTTTAAATCCGTCTACATGTGTGTGGACACATGTGATGGAAAAGTTAGTCATGAAGGCTTTATCTGTCAATGACTTACAAGCTCAAACCTTGTTTACAATTTCTCCACTGATTCAAGACATACGGAACTTGATCTTAATGTCCAATACCTGGTAAGTGCAAGCAACACCAAACTGGTCGTGAAGTGTGTGTGATGGAAATGCAAGCAAATACTGATTTGTTAAATATGTGGAGATATCATCCTCCATCACTTTGGTCATTCATAAGCGCCTTGAGCGCTTGAACACGAATCACTATGTGATTTTGTGATTAAACATCGTCGTTCGTTGTACGAACCCTATGTAACAGTGGCATTCAAGTATAACTTTGTTTACCACTTATCCACTGATTCAAAGCTTACTGAACCTAATCTTACTGTCTCTACATGATGACGGCACACAGACAGAAACCGGTACTGGAGTGTACGTTCGAGTGATTTGAGAAACACATTACTTTGATGATGGTTTAGTGTTTGGTACTGTCTCACTTAGGATCAACTTTTAGAAATCACTTTCATTTGCCTATGCTGAACCTATAGCCGGTCATGAAGACAGGTGTTCTTTTTGAGCCATAAAAATTGCGTAGAAATTGTCTTCGTCAATCTGCCCACCACGATACAATGATTTTATCAATAATAGACCGGACCTAATCTTAAGTTAATAGTTTTTACGAGTAAAATATGGTAAATTTCTACAAGTACCATTATAGAATATGCAACGTGGATACATTATTTTTGTTTTAAACTCGGAATCTGTAAACGAAAAGTAAAACGGTAGCACAGGTCGGGTTTTTGGTTTTTGCACTCATCAGTCATGCGTATCTGTGGATTGACATTCGAACGCTGTTCTGAATTTTGAGCTAAACACCACTTTTCATAGTCTAGGATAAATCCCCTTTTAAAAACGGGAATTTAATTAAGTTCAATATTATCATCATTATTTTCATCTTATACGTATCAAAGGAGTATTTTTACTCGTTTCACCTCCAATTGCCTGACTCCGAACTTGAACGGATTTTTGACATTTGCATTCTCAGTTGAAGTTTAACGTGTCTCGGTTAATTTTCTGTTACTTGTTTCTGCTGAACATGGATCGATGTACCAAACTTTAGTTCAGAGCTAAACTTTAGACTATTTTGTAACAGAACCTTTCACTGTTATCCCTCTCTCACTTATCTCGCAACCAAATTGATCATATGTAGATTATAATGCCACGTATGTCTTTACAATATTCCGTTTGCACCTCAAGAATAAAGTTTTAAATACATAAAACTGTGCCATTTATGATATAAAATTGTTTACTTCCTTCATTAAAGTAGTACATTAGGTTACAAAATTGACAATTTTAAATGCGTCGATACGGTATGGATTCTACATTATTTTGAAGTGTGCATAATATACTCATACCAATTTCACAATTTTCATCAACCAAACTGCCTCTCAGGTCACATAGACAATGGTGCTTGAACACATAGCATGTAATTCGTGGTTAAATCCTAAACCTGTATAACAAGCATTACGATTTACCGGAACTTTCCCATCAATCTTGTGTGCGCCCCTCAGAGTGACGAGTGATATTGAAAACCTGAAACTAGGAAAAGTACCACGCGTTCATTTACTACATGTGGGACGAGATACTTTCAGTGTTCTGAAGCTTCGACATGTTACAATTATAGTTGTAGTTACACTACGTCGCGTTCCCGCATGCAGCTCAATTCAATCAATTTACCATGATGTTACTTTTCGTGAAGGGAAGATTAAACAGTTCCGTTTCAGCGTTGCACGCTACACTCACTAATTTCGAGAAGACTGATCATAAGTTCCTAGTCGAACAGCATTAATTAAATATAAAGCACGTAATTTTATGATAAAGATTGATTCAGCATAGGTTTTTTAACTATTTAGGTTCGCAATTTTGTCACTGGATCATTTGATCAGGAGCTGATACATCGCTAGAAGCTTCGAATTGTGTACGCCGACGCCAAAACTGGACAAAGCTGAGATTGGTTGAAAAGTATAAAGCCTAAATCGTATTAAATTTATATCATATGAGCTGACAAAATATATTAGCAGAGGGTTTCAATGTGACTCAACCAAACAATGTCCAGTCCTTGAAGCGCTTACGTGGACTGGAGATCGATGTCATTTTAAAAAAATGAAATTTCTTCAAGCCATAGAATCATTCTTCATAGCATTACCGATAAACCTGGTTTGAATACCGCAAGGCAAATACATGCTGAAACAACAAATATAAAACAGCAAACAATAAACCATATCCTTCGAAGCAGAGTTAAGAAATGTTCTGCAAGCAAGTACGCTGAAATTATCAACAAGATCAAATTTTAATAAATGTTAAACAAAAACGCATTAATAGCGTTAGTTAGGAAATGTTTCGTTCACATCCTCCACATTCATCGGTATAATTTGAGTTACGCGCCACCTGTTGCACAGACAATAATCAGGCAACGCGTAACCTCGACGATACCGTCACTTTTGCATCTCTTTGAACCTTTGAGCTTTACCGGGTGGTGCCCCTGAGGCGGCGAAAAAGCAACTGATACCAGGAAATTCAATGGATAGAGGCTAAACTATCTCGCTCTCAAGACACTACGATGAACATTTGCAAAAGGCTCCTGGTGATGTTCCCAAGTTAATCCTCAATCCACCCTGAGCAGCCAGGTATGTATGTATGCATGAAAGCGCAAGCCTGTTCAGGGCTAAATGCCGCGGTCACAGACTGCACATGGACTAAGATACTGTCAGGTTGACCAGGACTAGAGAGATAAGAAAATGAAAACGGCAGTTAGGCCCCAGCGTGTTTCTGAATGTAGCTCACTATCGAGGCCATTCAATTTAGCTGTTAGCATTACAGCATAGAATTACTATACCGGGTAGTATTGCACCCTCGGGTATTTATGAAAATACCGATAGAATTACATATTCCATATAAAATGCTCTCTACACACACTGATTGCAATCATTCACAGAAATCGTTGTTAGCTTTGTAGTCAACTAAATTGTGCCACTAACATATGAGCGTCTTATGAAGGTTTCTAAATCTAGCCTTTTATTCAAATACGCGACCTGCTCCTAAAGCCACCAGACCATTCCCCCTTCACGGCTGGGCTGATATACATTTAATAAAAGGCTCGCCATACTGCAACTTATCTACACAGCCAGAACCAACTGGGTGGCCGGTCAACGATCTAGTGCAGTGGGATGAAGCGCAAGTCTCACTGGGGCAGATACTTTTGCCTGTGTGGGATTCAAAAGGTCCACCCAATAGGTAGTTGGAAAGCTTACGCGGCCTGGCCGCAAACCGACGTAGTTTGTGCATTATATTTTTCAACCCGTCATCGTGTAGTATCTTAAAAATCAAATTATTAAATCACATACAATGAAAATAAAACAGTCGCGTTGTACGAATTTGCGTAATTCGATTCCCTGCTTTCATTTACTCGTTTGCTTTTCTACATTTCCAGATTTACGTTGCCTGGTAGTTAATCTGACTCTAGACCTGTACTTAATGAAGATTTCATGTTCTATAGAATACGAACAGCTTGGTAGAAATGTTAAGTATTGCAAGCGATCAAAATTACCAAAAGATGAGCGATGACAGCAATTTAGATAAATAAAGAATGAAACGGGCGGAACAAAGGAGTAAGATCTGGCGGACACCGAATTAGCGAGTTGAGTTGATCACACGGTATCAGAGATTCTAAACAAACCGTTCTGTAACGCAACACCGTGTGAGCAGTGTGCGATCGTTGTAAGCAAGACAAATAAAGATGCCGTCGGTTTGTACAAAGAGCGAAAGAGATCATTTGGTATAATCGATTGGAATTAAAGTAAGACGATTAGGAATCGCATTCAGGTGCGTCGACAGGAACAGAAGACGGCGGATCGGATTGGAAGAAGTGCTGTGGGGTCTGCCTCGGAGGAGAACCAATCTCCAGTCTAGCGGGACTAGTGGTCCTGTCACTTATGAAGGATTCCGAGTCATGCTGCTTTGGCTCGTAACGTGTCATACTTCTAGATGCCCGAGCAGCCTCAGGAGAACAAGATGCTGAGCTTTCGTGACCATCCTTTTTCATACCATTAGGCTTGAACGGTTGTGTTTCGGTCGGGAACGCGACAGTGTTTGTGTTCGATTCGGGCACATCGTTAGGGCGCTGATCGAGAAGAAAACGCGAGAATTATGGAGAGGAAAACGAGTTCACACCGTTGGCTATCCGATTACTAACAAATCACCAACTGTTTTTTAATTGCAATTAACAGCTAAAGAGATCAACTAGGCCCATCGAATCTCGAAAGAGCAGACAAAGTGAAAACGATAATGACACCACCGGTTAGAACGATTAGCGAAACCACCACCGAATTTTAAAGACAAGTTTATTTACGTGACGAAATGTGCCAATAACCTATCCGATGTGACGAGAATCAGGGTTCGAAAACAAGAAAGCGGCGCCGTTGAGGGCCGGGACCCGAACCCAATTGGGCAGCAATGGATGGACAAATCTGACACGGAGAATGAGAAATCAGCTCTGCGTCGACACTCATTATCGATGTTAGTCACGATAGATTAGTGTTACTTGAGTGGATCAAAATTACGGCACAAATACGAAACAGCCGTTCGTCATGACAATATACACAAGCCCTTTTGTGTTCATCATCATTATCAACAAACACAACATTACATCGAGGTTAAGCTGCCATATTGCGGAGGCGCAAATTGCATTAGCGATGAGTGGTAATCAACAGCTTTCGAGTGATATGCAGAACATCACCCTCTGGTCACTCTCTCCCCAAACCTGCTACACTGGTACGGTGACAGAACAAATATAATTTGGTGAACGAAAATCAAACGTGACAAATGAAAACATCTATCGTGGTCAATTTCATTTATTGATAGTGGAAAGAAAATGTATGAATGATCATGAACGAGCAGCCTGGCATCTCTGACGGGACCTTATGAAGGGAGTGCAGCGGTGTGAAGTGCTGAAGCGATGAATGTTAAGCATGAGCTTTCGAGTGATATGCAGAAAATCACCCTTCCAGTACAATACAAGAGCAGGAAGCTCCGACAAAACCGACGTCGACAATTGCGAACTCGTAAAATTTCGGTTTTCTGAGGGATTGCATTAGAATTGTTCGAGCGACACTTGGGAATATGAGATGAACAACCTCAATCGAAACGATATGCAATTCGTCAATGTCGTTCAAATGAGCACTGGGTGGAGAGGGCTTGAAGTGCACCGTTTGACACGAAATCGATTGACCAATCAGGTCGAAGTGACAACCGGGGTAGACATGTTTCAGGATCATCGCTGTGGTTGTTTGATATGCCTATGTAAGATAGGCGTGTGTTTTGTTATGTCTTGGACAGATTAGCCTCAGGGATGAATCGAGACGCAATCGGTGTGTGTGTGAAACGCGGGGAGGGATTATGTGGTTATTCTTGGACTGAAGACCCAAACATTGCGATGGCCAGCTGCCATTTCCGGGTTCTCTTCTCCACCCGCTACAATATAACCACTGCAACATAATTCCTCAATCGTGAGGGCATGGAAGGCTATGGATGCTATAAACTATCACGCAGACACTGGAACATAATATTGAAACCTCGTTTGGAACGCACATTCACCTTTTGTGAACGGGCAGTGCGACATCAGCACCACAACTCACTGTTTAACTTTCTCTGCAGTACATCACAGGCATTACTCGTTATCGCCGGATAACACGCAAGAAAAGACACCTACAACGAGACTGCTGACGGAGCGACCTAGAAGAAGATCCCACAGTAAATCACCAATGTGACGGGATGGCACTGACTCTATTCAAGGAGGCGTATGCCATAACTGCAAGACAATTACCTGCCTAAACCAAATCAGCGTCCATTACAGAGAAACTAAAAATGGATTAGGAAAGCAATTATTTGCATGGCCGAACGAATGGAGTTTGTGTATGTCAACTTGAATTTCTATAGCACGTCTCTAACGAAGAGTACTCCACTGAGAGTTGTCCGTTGGTCTTACAAGACTCCAGTAATGGTAAGAAAGAATTTGTTTCACTCGGAACATTTTGCTTGAAGAAATCATACGCTCGGAGTGTTGAGGTTTTCGCTTTTAAACTCGATAAGCATTTGACGAACCATGCGATATGTGACTACCCCTATTAATTTTTAGAAGATTTAATATTTTTACACGATATACTTCGTCATCCTAGGGTTATTATTAAACTTACTGCTTTTTCTACCATAAAACGTTGGAACATATTTAAGCAATACACGATATGTTTCTAGCCGTTGCTATCGATACCCAACTAACCCAAATCGTTCTTGCAGATGCGTTATAGTGAATCGAATCACAATTCCTAGATAAGGCTAGGGATCTCTACCGAGAAACTGCTTTTGTAACTTAAAAAGTACAAAAGCGAATAAGTATAGTGGGAATACACGAATCAGTAGACGGCAAACCCACAACGGTATAAGCAAAAGCTGTATCGAGTAAGTTGAAATGGGAAGCAGCTTAAATTGTTGGTTGCGCTGAATAATTAACCTGTTATGCATAACACCACAATTACGAATGCTTTTCGTGATTCGTGTTTTGCACCAAAAAGGCACGCGGTGACCGAGATAACACGTGACGTGTAGTCGGTGACCTAAAATGACCCTTTAAAGAGAACAACAGCGTCCGACCCAGAAGGTTGTCTTGCTAGAAAACGCGTCATCCATCGCTTGCTAAAATAGCACAAGCAGCAACCCAAGTGTGATAATTAGATGGATCAAAAGCCACCACTCATTAGATCGATTGCTTTTGTAATAGAAAAATGTGCAAAACCAAATACCAACTGGCCACAGCACAATCAGCCAACTGCGTCAATGCGAACGCCACAGCCCGGACGTACACAAATGCAAGAGTAACCGCACCGTGTTAATCGATGTCTTATCGATTAGATCAGTGTGATTGTGGGTAGATCACGATGGCAAATCATTAGGACACTGCATCAACAAAGTGAATCGGACAAGAGAATATAAAATTAGAACCTGGTCAACGATATTTTGTCTGCGTTCGATGGAAAGAAGTTAGCAAGAACTATGCAAAACAGATAAATCACGCGGGTAAGAAACAAGCCAAAGTGTACGGTTTTAACGGAACGAAAGAGGCTGGTTTAAAACAAACAACCTAGATGAACACAGAGGAGACTGCAAACGCGTTCATCGAAACAGTGAACTTTGTAGATCGGTGTATTTTCTCCATTAAATAACCATCTCAATGCGCTAATACCAAGTTGTTTGGCTACGAGTCATCATCATCAAAGACAGCATTACACCGGTAGCACGTACCGAATGCTTAACTGCCATACAACCATGAAAACGTTAAATCCTAAAAGATGGGGAAGGGTGGGACGTAAATTGCTACGGCTTCTATAGAAGAGTAAGCACAAACAAACTGGGAAGAGGTGCCTACACCTCGAATGGAACATGCATTCAAACAAGTTTCGTGAACGAGTAGAGCGACATCAGCACGGCAGCTTCCTTGCGGCTTTCACTGTCAGGCATCATAACAAGCTTTTCTCGTCACTCCGCTTGACAACATACAAGGTTATGCAAACACTCCAAGAAGATGCTTAGTGCAAGACCGCCATTGAACACGGTTTCGGGACATATCCTGAAGCGTAACTAACCATTGCGATATATGATCGCGGGGACACCAGCCTGAAAGACGCGCTGCGCCTACTTTGGAAAGGTTACTAGTAAGAATTTTTAGCTGCCTATGCCATGTGACTGTTTGGCCAACCCGAGATTTACGCCAATCAGGATGTGGCGTCGCAAAAAGAATCTGTTTCGGAAGTCGGTGGTCCGGCATCCGTAAAACGTGACCCGACCAGCGTAACCTAAGCAGGTTGATCTGCTTCTCTATATCAACATTACTACCGAACAACTTATTTCGGAGAGCATCGGTGCGTATGCGATTGTAACAGCTAACTCCTAGAATGCTGCGGAGACATCGGTTGTCAAATACTTGGAAACAAGATAAGACGACATGACATAGCGTAAGACAAAAACATGTAACGAAACAATCAATCGGCAGTTAGAAATAAATATTCAATAAACTCGAGTAGCACGGACCTCTGAGCTGTCATCCGCGTTAGTTGGAGGGTGAGCAAAAATATCGGCATCGTGACTCGGTTCCGCGAGAGAATCACCGTTGATGGGCAGCGGCTCCTCCTCAGTTTGTTTCGTGGGTGTTAAAGGTGGGCGAGGATGCTTGGTGGAGCGCCGGTAGAGAACTATTTCCTGAAAACAAGCAAAGAGCATTAACAATAGGGAATGAATAACGAAATTAACCCCGTCCACATGACAACAATGCGATTCATTCGAAATACCCATGCATGATGGAAGCCACGGAGAAGATAGGGATGACAATGAATGTCGATAGAATAAACCTGAATTATAGGTGTTGATACCACTCAATCGACGCCAAAAGTATTTTTAGAAGCTCATGCATAATCGGAATCGGAACTTTATTGATAACAGAAGCCTGGTAGAGTGATAAAGAAAACATCAACAGGCGGTGGGTGGGAGATAGCGTAGTGTTCGCGGTAAAATGACCGACATTGAACTAACGTTGACAATTACAAGTGCAGATGCAGTTAATAGATGGCGCATTTTCAGAGTAGGAGTGTAGTGAAATGTTATATATCACCAAATTGAACGTGCTTCGTAGACTGCGCGGCATTGGCATTCATTCATTTCAATGCTTACACGCATTCGCCGGTGTATTGAAATACAACAATGATAAGTATGTGTGAAAGCAAAAGCTACAGCCAGTCAAAGTGTTACACAGTCATAAACTGTAGGTGGGTTGAAATGTAAGAAAAAGCGCGGGCAATAAGAATGTAACGTGTTCTTGCGTGCAGCTTAATAATGGCGAGATTCAATTCAGAACGGACCAGCCTACTAAATAAGTATGTCCTGTATGATTTAACACCAGAGCAGCACCAACGAAGACGCCAAAAGAAAGCGAGGGTTCGTTAACCAGAACAAAATACAAAAGTAGATGCAATAAACACGAGTATCATAGAAACCCTATCAATCGTATCCACGTCATGATCCTGGTTGAATTATTCCAACTGCAATTATCATCATTATAAAGAAAGAAGACATTGCATCGATGAAAAGTATTTGATTTTCGAGTGCCACACAACCATGCCAACAAATACTTAAATAGATGACGCAGTGTGAGACATTAGCTATTCTTAGTAATATATAATAATATTATTTCATATATTATAATCATTGCAAACCTGTTGTTTGTAGTAACGCCTATCTTCCTCGTCCAACAGCACCAAATTAATGAAGTATCTGACGGAGAATCGCTTTTTCACATCTCGCATTGTCGGACTCAAGGGATACGACTGCAAAAACAACCGCAGTGGAATCGATTCGCCACGAACGGGTGCTCCGTCCATTATTTCGTATTTGGCCACAGTTTCCGATTCGCTAAATGAATTTGGGCCTGAAGAACAAGAGGGTGATTTTACCATCACATAACACTAACCATAGCCAATGGTTTCCCGTTTCAGAAGTTGAATTTCCATATTCTTTATTTTTACTCGTACAAGCGAGAAATAGATCCTTCCAACGATAACGTCCCGTAGGTGATATCTACACAAATCATTCGCGCGTACCAAACACCTTACCTGGATTTATCATAATTGAATTCGATATGCAGACTGTCTTCGATTCCGACCTCCATTTGAATACGTTCGTCCGGATCGGAGGAATAAGCAAGCGTGTGCACGGAGAATTCACGCTCGTTCGTCAAATCGGTCAAACGACGTTGCACGGTAACGCGGAGAAAGTACCTTAAACAGATCAAATTAAGTGAGCAAGATACCTTAAACGGACGTATGCACCGCGATAGGTTTCGTACGGCATTGAGACATCTGTGAACTCAAACGGGTAGCTGGTTGGTTGGGAGAGTATACCGGGTCGGGCGAGATCCTTAACCAAGGATATGAAATCCTCTCGTCTAGCCCGATCTGAACGAAATTCAATACAACCCACAAGTTCGATCCGTATTCCCTGATGCTCTAATTTGCCACCTCGTTTGAGCCCGAGGAGTACCTGACCGCAAACGGTTTCGCCATCGTAGAAAATAGGAAACTGGCTTAAATTTCCATCGTCCTGTTTGAATTCTTCGCACTTTCGAGATTCTTCATCATGCAGGACAATTCGTAGATCCACGTTATTACCAAAGCCAAGAAAGTTCTGTAAATATTTACAAAGCATAAAACATGAAATCATAAAAAAACAATCATCGAAATTTAACATAATATTACATCGTTTGTCAAAACATAGTTTCTAACTCGTCATTAAATGACCCGTTCAAACATCGTTTAACCACAATGCGATCATCACTAGTCCACGAACAGGTAAAGCGTAAAACAACGAGTTGACTACGAAAACCTTTAAATAAAGGTAAATGAATAAACTTTTAAATAGGTTGCGTACGACGCATCGGTGTTCAAAATGCAGAATCACAGAATGATTCATGATCCAGCGCTCACGACACTTATAAGCTCCATCGCATTCTGCTGCTCATATCCCAAACAGAGTTAGACAGAAAGATTGCCTTTAGTAGGCCTTCAAACAGCGGAAAAGAGCAAAACAATGTTACATGTGAGGCTAAGGTTCGTGCAACGATCCATGAGCGTTGTATTGAGTTACTCACATCCCCAGGCTTACACCTTAGAAACGGCTTCTGGTTTTACCTGAGTCTAAATGAGAGGAGCGTGAGTTACATATTACCAAACTTTAGGCATTAGACAAGCTAAGGAGTTTGTTTGCTCAATTTCCGACTACACGTTTCGTCACGAATTCAGCATTGTTTGCGCTAAACGTATGGATGTATGAAATCACAAGCCAAATCCGGGTGAAGTGCTGCAGTTATGAACCACATGTAGACTAAGATACAGTCAGGTCACCTAAGCGTAGATGGATATAGGAAACGTGTTAATGAGAATAAGCGTATTTCCGATTGCAGCTGAGCATGGGTAGCAAATCAAGAGTCAAGAATACTAATACCAGGTTTTACGATTAAACCAAATTTGATACGTAACCCGATTGTAATATAAAATCTATTTAATATACAACCACAAATACAAAGAAACTAATTACAAAGCGCATCTACTGTTACACACGATGAACTGAGTAGCTTTCATAGCTATCATCATTATCATCATCATCACAGACAGCATTACACCGGTAGCGCGTACACACAACCATGAAAAAGTAAAATCCTAAAAGATGGGAAAGGGTGGGACTTAAATAGCTACGGATTCTATAGAAGAGTAAGCACAAACAAACGGGGTACAGGTGCCTACACCTCGAATGGAACATGCATCCAAACAAGTTTTGTGAACGAGTAGAGCGACATCAGCATGACAGCTTCCTTGCGGCTTTCACTGTCATGCATCACAACAAGCTTTTCTCGTCACTCCGCTTGACAACATACAAGGTTAAGCAAACACTCCAAATGATGCTTAGTGCAAGACCGCCATTGAACACGGTTTCTGCACATATCCTGAAGCGTAACTAGCCATTTCGATATCTGATCGCGGCTATCATCATCGCGGATGGTAGTACACCAGCAGCAAGTACCGAGCGTTTAGGTGTCATACAACCACTATACAATAAAATCCTAAAATGTGGGAAAAGGTCGAACCTAAAAGATACTGAATCTGTAGAATTTGAAGCACAAACAGACATGGCTGAAGTGTCAGACATGCGTACAATCAAGTTTTGTGAACCTCAGCACGAAAGCTTCCTTGTGAAGTTCACTATTGCGCGCCATAACAAGCTTTATTCGTTATTCCAATTGACAAGATACAAGGTTAATGAAACACTTCAAGTTGCCTAAAACAACACCGCCTATGAATACGATTTTAAGCAATATCCTTGAGAGTGAGCAACCATTATGAAGTGTGATCTCGCAGAATAAAAGGGCAATACGTCTCGTTGCAAGTAAACTAAGTTTAGCTTTCGTCAACTCAGAGTATATCCATCCTTAGAACGACGCCATTTCGAGTGACGAGTGACACACAAAACCGCATTGGGAAAAAAGATTTTTCATTCGCAATACATGGTATGGTATGAAAGCACAAGCCTGATCCAGGCAAAGTTCCGCACAGTCAGAGACTGCACGTGGGCTAAGATACTGTCAGGTTGGCCAGGCCTAGACAGATATGACTTTACATGGATGCCCTTATACCTCTAATTTATTTACCCACACGAAACATGTGTGACCATTACTGTTTGTTCAAATCCAACTATAGAAATAACTAAACTAAACATAAAGGAAAGACGAACATTAAGAAAAGCAATTTCAATTGGTACTTTGTCTGTCCTCAGACCCGTGCTGATGATGATTACGATTAGCTTCAAAGTTGGTATTAATGATTGCTTGTGTATGCCTGTGTACGTAATTTGAATACTTTTGTGTGTCATCATTCATACGTGTAAATATAACTGTAAGAAATAAAATAAAGGAGCCTGTATTGTCTCACGTGGTGGATTTTAAAAGGACGGATATGCTATCAGGTTACCCAAACTCCTTTTTGTGTTTATGCAGGAGTTTGTGATGCCGAAATATTGAGATAGATAAACCAACAGACTACATTAGCTCTAAAATTGAATTCTCTATCGCTTGTCAGTTGCACTATTGAGAAAACACCTACGAGATCCGATTATTGCAACGGGACTGCGCGCTTCAAATATTTCAAGAAGACACATCCTCCGCAATGTTTGCACAATCACAGTACCAAGGCATCAGCACCTGATGCCCGATGGCGCTTAAGCATCCGAAGTACATTGTAAATCTCTGATTGTGTGGGAGCCTCGAGAGAAAACGACTATGGAGTACAGTGTTTCGTATCCACGAAATCAGTGGGTGCAGAAGGAAAGTTAAACTGTGGCTCAAAATGTTCAGCCAATCGTTTTATGTACCTGTGTATGTTGAACACTGGTGAGCCATCTACTTTACGTATCAGCTCACTGATACCTGGTCGTCCGCTTCCAGTAGTTCTGATAAGTTGGAACAATTTACTGAAATTGCATACAGCTGCTACAGATTCCATCTCCGTAGCCTTAGAACTTTACCAACTATCCTCATCGGTTCTCAAACTGGCAACCAGTTTACGTTTAATAAGCCTTCGTGACGCATCATGTATGCTATCAGCAGAAAGCAACCGACGTTGGTCCATTAGTTGGAGAATTCGCAGAAACCCACTTTAAATGATGAGTTCCTTATTGTCTCCAATTACGTTCCCCTACTGGAAACATATATCAGAAAGGAAGCGCTCTTATGCCAAATAATTAAAAAAATCCAGATGGCAGATTGGTTAATGTGTAGTGTCACTTACATTCTCTGCATTTACATAGACTGATTTCTTAGGCACTAAATTCTTTTGCAAGTTGAACTAAACCAACTTTTAGTATCAGATTATTAGGATCGAGTAAAATTTTAATATCTTCATCGTGAGAAATCTGAAGCTATTCACTGCACCCACAATGACTAGAACTATATTGCTTTACCAGCGAGACCGTGTCCAAAAGAAATATTGAGCTCAATGCAAATACGGGTCAACGGCACATATAAGCCTGTTTTCTTATCAACCCAAAGTTCTGTTCCCATCCATTCATAGATGAAGGAACCATCCTAAATTAACCATTAAATCTTTATGTAGCACGAATCTTTTCGGTTGTGATACCAGTAAACATGTGTGGGTTTTTGTTGTCCAAACTGTCCGAGATGCTCAACATAAGCTTGTTGATCAATATGTGGTTTTCTGCACAAATTTAGAGTATTACTCTGATTTCCACACTTAGATGAAAATGTGTAATATTAAAAATATCGAAAAAATATTAACGAATTGTTATAAAATTAAGACTTCAACACCAATACAAAAAACAAAATGCACGGGACAGTTAGGGAAACAATCTATGTTTTGTATTGGTAAACTACACAATTAAAATTACTTACGAGCATTTTCAATGCGCTGGGAATTAGGATAAAGTGTGCTTCAGTAACAATAATCCATGAAGGTTGATGGACAGCAAACAACTAAGAATTGGAAATATGATGTTATAAATGACCTTGAAAATTAGTATCAGTATCAGTATCAGTATCAGTATCACAGGGCGATAGTCGACCAAGTCGAAACGAGTGCCCAGATTCTTTCGGAGGTGTGCTTGAGAACACTCACCACTACCAGGATTGATTCGTAAGTAACACAGGCGTGTGTAACTGTGAATGTAAGATGAGAGATGTATCAGTATCAGTATCAGTATCACAGGGCCATAGTCGACCAAGTCGAAACGAGTGCCCAGATTCTTTCGGAGGTGTGCTTGAAAACACCCACCACTACCAGGATTGATTCGTAAGTAACACAGGCGTGTGTAACTGTGAATGGAAGATGGGAGATGTCTCATCACCGAAAGGTGAGAGAGTTATGCATGTTGCATGTCCAATCGAATGAAAAGACGATGGACAGCAGTTTATTTACACAAATGCGAAAAAATGAAAAAAGAAACTCTTTTTTGTGTTTAAAAAAATTTTCGAATATTTTTGTGTTTTTTTTTATCATAAAAATGAGGGATTTAGTCTTAAGGGTAATGCTCCGGGAAGAGCTCCTGCCACCGTTCGTCCAGCCCATGTTTGAACGCAATTACTGAAGTTGCCAAGATTAGTTCTGCGGGAAGTGAGTTCCACGCGTTCACTATACGGATGCTAAAGAAGTGCGTTCTGGATTCGAGCCTGGTGTGCTGTTTACTTAGCTTAAAACTGTGCCCTCGTGTACCAACCAAAGGAGAGAACCGAAAGAAGTCATCGAATTCTAAACAACTTAGTCCTTTGACAACCTTAAAGGTCTCTATAAGATCCCCCCTAAGTTGCCTCCTCCTAAGTGAGAAAAGTCCTAGTGCTAATAGACGATTTTCATAATTGGTGTGTGCTAACCCCTCGATCATGCGAGTGGCCAGCTTCTGTACCTTTTCTAGCTGCACTATATCCTTCTGGTAATACGGCTTCCAAGCCTGGATACAGTATTCTAAATGTGGCCTTACTATTGCCTTGTATAGGGAGAGAGTTATGCATGTTGCATGTCCAATCGAATGAAAAGACGATGGACAGCAGTTTATTTCCACAAATGCGAAAAAATGAAAAATTATTCAGTTTTAGTTCAGTTCAGTGTACATAGGACAGTAAGTGGCTAACGAGCCAATCGAGCGTATAGCAAATCTTTCAGTGGAAAGCTACAGAGAATCACCCACCACGGCAAAACGTTTTTTTGTTTGGAACCTTCTACGATTGCGTTGCCAAGAGAGACATTTTTTCCCCAGCATCATTCATAGCGAGGTGCTTCCTAAATACAAACCGGTTAATCCCTTGGCGTCGCGATCGTAGAAGAAGAAGCTGCCTCTCTGCAGCTTTGCACCGAAAGAAATTCTGAACGCTCGATTGGCTCGTTAGCCACTTATAGTCCTGTGCAACTGAACTGAACTGAACTGAACCGAGATTATCCGGATTGTATTCAAGAAGCACCACGTTATAACTGATGCTGGAAAAAGATAAGGCACATTCTTTTTGCCAGCGTGGTAAAATTTCAAATGTGAAAGATTCGTGTTTATATCCTTTTTATCTATATATATATATATATATATATATATATATATATATATACTTTCTAGACGGATAACGCTTCAAAACGTGATCTACCTAATCTTGCGTAACTTTTAACGAGAGTATTCAAGAAATAACTTACACCTGATGCGGTCCAAATCAAGCTCAAAACTCACGACAAAACTGCAGGGTATAATTCTTTCTTGGAAACTGTTTCGAAAATTAATCACCATATGGTTGAGCAGTTTTTCTTGGAGTCTAGCTGAGATCGCTTCTTATCAAGCATAAGTGAATTGATGCGGGTGCATTGCTCTGGACATAAGGTGAAGGAGTCGTTCAATAAAACGCCACTTAATCCTGTCTAGATCTCAAAGGTTACAATTAGATCATCTTGTAAACGACGGTCTTTAGGGGAAAACAGATCTAGTGACTTCAGTTTTGCATCGTAATCTTTCTCTCGCTGACCCTCAAACACGAACATCTTTTCAAGGTAGACTAAACGGCTACATTGATAAGAATATTATTTTTGGTTCATCTTCGACGCTGCTCTATTTTTGAGGTTAGCTATGCTATGAATTGAACCGTGTGTTGTAGTAAATCAGAGCGTAACTCGTTTCTAGGGACAATTGAACGGAATCGATCTTGTTTTCTAGTTTCTATGTTCGTTGACATATTTCCAACAACATCAACCTAACATTTTTTAATCTTCACCTAGATAGGGTAAAAATACCGAAGTTATTTGGGTTGCATGAGAAGCAAATTTATTAATGTCTAATTTTGTAGGAGGCCTTATTTTAACATAACTGCTACACCTGCACATTTAGCAGCAATATTCATACCCTGGTAATATTATTTCTACCATGATTCGAATATGGATATCACATCGACTGTTTTTGTGCTGCATACTTGAGGTCTACCCATTTGTTACGTACAACCAATGCCTATGTTTGCAGTACCTTAGTATTCTATTCTGTTGTTGGCATCCTTCGACCGATATCGATCACGGATGTACATCACAATCTCATCATGTATTTATGCTGTACTGCATTTCTACTGACTAAACAGTCAGATTCGAGAGAAACAGCCACGAGAAACGCAGACTTCGAGTACTCCGGTTGTAATAACGTTGCTCTACGGCATTTGATGAGCTCAGGTGGAATTTCGTTTCTGAAACGGATGACAGGTACTGGCAGTCAATCTCATCTTCGTGTTTGAGTTTTAGTGGATAGCGAGGAATTGTTTCTGAAGCTGCGTGTATTCAAGTTATATCCACATACAATTTTGACACCGGTATAATCAGAGAAGAACGAAAACCGTGCGAAAACCGTGGAATGTATTGTAATTAGTAAATAATGTGAGTTTAACAACCCAAATTTTGAATAACAGTATTATAGATTACTATTGATAGAATATTATTGACGTTCATTTGAACAGTCACCACAGATTCCTCTCCTAGAGCGTCGAACAATATACAGACGCTCGAAAAAAAGTATTAGGTTATAAAATAATCCAACTTTTGAGGGAAATGTACGTTACAACTTGAACGTGTTTGTCTGTTAGGATCCGGTATTTTGAGGCACGAAGTTAATAGGGGTTTATCAGGAGGATCTGGAGTAAGGTTGGTTTCTGGGAAAGTTGATGAAAGAACGTGTTGGTCTTTAGTAGACGTCTGTGGAGTAACTTTTCTGATATTTGCTTTTGCTTCCGATGTTGATTCTACGTAAGCTACTTTCAGACGATCGATACTGACGGTTTCTCTTGATCCATTCCGGTCAATAACGAAATACTTGGGATCCCTGTTCAGCACCTTGTACGGACCAGTGTATGGTGGTTGAAGTGGTTGACGTACATGATCAGTACGAAAAAACACAAAGTCGCCGGTAGACAAGTTGGCTCAGATGTAGAACGGTTGAGCGTGCTGGCGAGTTGGGATAGCTCGTAATGATTTTACGCAGCTGCGAAGGCGACTGACATATTGTGGGGCTGTAAGATCTATTGGTAAATCGTAAGATATCAGAAATTCGCCAGGTAGGTTAAGTGTACTCCCGTAACAATTTCAGCAGCTGAGCAATCCAGGTCTTCTTTCACGGTAGTACGAATACCAAGAAGCACCAAGGGCAATGACTCGGATTAACGTTCTGAATTCCCGTGACTCATGATTGCGGCTTTGAGTTGCCTGTGAAATCTTCCGACTAAGCCATTTGAAGAACGATGGTAGGCTGTAGTCAGTATGTGCTTTGTACCGAGTGTTCTATTCAATTCCCGAAAATGCGTTGACTGAACTTGGGAATCTCTGCCTGTGGTAATAGTGTTCGGTACACCAAAGTTGCTGATCCAATGTTGAACGAAACTTTCGCAACCGTTTCTGCACTTATATCTAGGATGGCTACAGTCAATGGCCAACAGGTGAACGGTCGACGCAGGTCAATATATAGAAGCAACCGTTAGAGACCGTTAATGGACCAAGGAGATCCAAGTGAACGTGCTGAAAGCGCTCAGTAACAATTAAAAATACACCAAGGGAACTGATGGTGTGATGTTTGATTTTTATTCTTTTGACATCGGAGGCAACACTTGGTCCACAGTTGAATGTCTTTGTGCATGTTCGACCAATGATAACGGAAGCTAATTAGCTTTCGATTAGCTTTCACTCCGGGGTGTGATAAACCATGCAAATGCTCGAATACGGTACGTCTCAAATCTGAAGTGACAACTGGAGGGCTTTACCGGTAGACGTTTCACAAACCAGATAATAATTGTAATTAGGTATCCGAATACGTCGGATTTTAACCGATTGTGAAGTAATGTACCAATTTATTCCTGAGTCATTTCACTGAGAACGTGTTAATTGCTCGAAGTCGATTCCAGGCAGGTCGATAGCACTTAACTAAATCCAAGAGAATGTATCCGCAACTGTGTTTGACGAGCCGTAAAGATATCGAATGTCACTCGTAAATTGCGAGATATAGTGCAAGTGACGTATTTCTCGAGACGGATATCGATCCGAGGGTGCGGAAAAAACAAAAGTTGAGGGCTTGTGATCGGTCCATACTGTGAAATCACGGCCTTCAAACAAATGTCTGAAATGTCGTATCGCATAATAAATAGCCAGTAACTCACAGCCGAACGTACTGTATCGAGTTTGAGTTGGTTGAAGACGACAAGTAAAGAAAGCGAGTGGTTTGGTGATATTGTCTTCTTTTGTTGGAGGACTGTGCCGACTGCTTCTTGTGATGCGTCTGTAGCGAGAAAGAACCGAGCAATGGGGTTCCTAGATAAATAAATCAGTGAAGTGACTTTGTTTAGTGCAGATTTGAGTTGCTCGAATGATTTATTGGCTTCGTCATTCACTTTAAATTCACGTTTTTTTACACGTAACAAGTCAGTCAATGGTTAGGAAATCATAGCACATTGTGGAATAAAGCGTCTATAATAGTTGACCAACCCCAAAGATCGTCTGACTTGATGGAAAGAGCTGAGACATGAAAAATCTTGGATAGCTGATAGAATTAGAGGTAACGGTTTTATGCCGGATCTATTAATTCGGTGTCTAAGAATTTCGATAGAAATCACACCAAACAGGCCTTCATCGGGTTTAGCCACAATGCCGTAGTAGGATAGACGTTGAAATACTTCAAGAAGGTGTTCAAGATGTTTAGCGGGATTTGTACTTGCGATTAGTACATCATAAATGTACACGTAAACGAAAGGTAGACCCAGGAAATCTTCGTCTACAAATCTCTGGAAGATCTGTGCAGCATTGCGTAGACCAAATAACATCCTGAGAAATTCGAACACATCAAATGGAGTGGTGATGGCAGATTTGGGGAATATCTTCGTCAGCTAAGCGGATTGGATTATATGCGCGCACTAAATTCAACCTCGAGAAAACAGATTCACGGTGAAGGGATGGTGTAAGTGTGGAATAGGATATTGATCTGGGATCTTTACACGATTTAAAGCACGATAATCGCCACATGGACGCCAGGCGTCTGGTTTGTTCTTCTCGATCATGTGAAGAGGTGTGGCTCAAAGTAAATTTGATGGACGGATTATTCCGAGTTCCATCATATGTTCAAATTCTCTTTTGGCAGCTTCAAGTCTGTTAAGCGCCAGTCTGCGTGGTCTACTGAAAACCGGTGGTCCACGGGTTAAAATATGGTGTTTGATTACATGCTTCACAGGGGTGTCGTATGTACAGGGTTTGAAGATATCCGAATATTTATCTCATGAGCAAAACATAATTCGGAGCAGTATCTGGAATCAAGACTCGAATAGTTTTATGAATGAATTACACAAATGGCCGATGACGTTAATCTTTGTGTCATTGTCAATGAGTTTTCGTGTGCTCATGATGACTGAAAGATTGATGTGTGAGAGAACATCGGCTCCCAGGATTGGGGTTTTGACATCGGCAACAGTGAAAATCCATCGGAAGTTTCGTCGCAGACCGAGGTCGATAGAGATTGATCGTTGACCGTATGTGGTTAATCGAGTACCGTTAGCCGCTTGTAGAGTCAATGAAGAGTGGTCTTTGCGTTCCAAGTTTGTGGGTGGGATGACGCTCAGTTCGGCTCCCGTGTCGATCAGAAAACGCATCTTTGTTGAACCATCAGTGACGTAGAATAAGCAGCTGGTGTTATTTCTAGACAGAGCTGCGCTTTTACTGCCTGGCTTCACGGTTTCCCTGATTGTGGTGTTATGATATGAAGCTGCATGGGGACGTGCAATAAACGGCTTTCGCACCAAAACGGCGATGGTAGTAGCATAACCATGATGTTCGTGTTGAAATGTGTGATTAAGTGTTCAGAATGTCTTTCTTTTCCCGGCGAGAACGGCTTCGTCTTCTGTTATAGTGCTGTATTTGTAAAGTCAAATCAGATATATCATTGTTCAAATCTGCTTTGGAATTACAATGGGTGGGTGGGCTGACTGTGTAGATCGATGAGTTACGAGAGATGTCATAGACTTCATTCGCAACTTGAGCGAGCTTGTCTGGGTTACTTCCGTTTACCAGAACTTTGCGCAAATCGTTCGGCAAACTCTGGAACCAGATATGTCTTATTACTTGTTCGTCAACCTTTTGTGTGCCCTGTAACTGTAACAAATGACGTAAGTGTTGTGAATATGTTCGATCTCTTATCTCTGAGATGGATCAACGTTTATGCAAGTTTGGCGTATCGGTGGAACCGATTCGAGAATTAATCGCATATTTGAGCTTATCGTACTGATCTATGGCAGATTGATCATAAATTAAATCAGCAACTTTTCTAGCGATGGAGGTTAAAAGCATTCCAACAACGCGGTTGTAGCGTGTGCGTTGTGTTCGAACACGGTATGACTCGAGATGAGCTTCAATGTATGGTTCATGGCGCGAATCGAATTGCATGAGTGTTTATGCCCAACAATTTGTAGTGGATAGCAATGAATGGGTACTGAAGCTGCGTGTATTCAAGTCATATCCGCATACAATTTTGACTGCACGGATGTGCAATCGTGCAGTATTTGTGTACTGTGCGGCTAACATCGTGCTAAGTTGATTGGCCAACGGTATTAAGCTGCATGCTGAAACATGCTGGAGTCTCACTACCATTTCTATTTTCGTTTTAATTCTTTTTTCATATCTGTCTAGGCCTGGGCAACCTGACAGTATCTCAGCCCACGTGCAGTCTCTGATTGTGCGGCACTTTGCCTGGATCGGGCTTGTGCTTTCATGCCGGGCATAGTTCGTGGGTTACTTCGTTTCCATAACGCACTGTGCAACATACAATTTTGACTCCAGTACAATCACAGAAGAACGAAAACCATGCGTGGACAAAGGATATATTGTAATTAATTTATTAATGTGAGTTTAACAACGAGAATTTTCAAACAGTATTATTGATTACCATTAATTGAATATTATTGATTGTTATTTGATCAGTCACCACAGATTCACTGCAGCTCAATCACGATTCCTCTTCTAAGGGATGTAACGCGAGGATGTGCTGTTAGATGGTGGGTACCATTATTTTTATGTAGCGTCATCGACTTAATAATGTAATATACTGAGTTCTGCTTCCAGATTTATTCCTAATTTTGAATTTTTCACCTCAAATTAAGCTATACGTTCTGTTGCGATGCGGTGTTTTAGATAGATCCACACACTCACCATCAACAAGTTGAAGTTTTTCAAGTTTTGAGAGAAATAAGTCGAGATCGTACTGCTTGAAAAATTTAACTATTATTAGCCGCGGCGATTTTATTCTTCCAACCGAGTGTAATCGTTTTAACGGAGTAGTAAAGCATATGAATGTAATACGGGGTCAGTCGGTAACCTTCCTGCAGTCGCTTTCATTACAAACCTTGGAATCTCGGATAAAAAGCTCAACTCGCGTCAAGATTAGGGCATTCTTCGACGGTGTTGAGCTTCCTCGGTTTCTAGCTTAAAGTTCAGCAATCACTTTACCAATGTTAAGGACATTATGAGCAAGTGAGCGAACCAGCTTTGTTGAGCTATTATGCCCCCTCGATTTGTCCGAAATAGTTTCAAAGGGGCCTTTAAAAGAGAGGGTGACGATTTTTAAGATTTCTTTATTATCGAGAGAGCGTTAGTCTGACCGGAATTCATGTAGTCTGCACATAGCCATTCGAGATTTCGGTAGGCTGTATCGATCCTAAAACCAAAGGTCGGCAGTCCAAAGAAAAAGAGGGGATAAAAGAAGAAGAGAAGAGAAGACAATAATCTTGCATCACTTCTCACTCTCAATCGATAAAATCACAAAATAAATAACTACAAAAATTTAAGCTGCGTAGAAATAAAATTCAGATGAAGAAAATATAACTGATATGCCGCTGAAACTGTTCTTTCTAATGCAATCCTTTTTGTACTCAAGCTCACATACTCACATTCGCTCATCCTTGGTAATTTTAATGAACCGACACTTGCCACACATTACAGGTGACGATTCGCTTAAAAGCGTTTTTCAACTAATAATGACTTACACCCCTCTCAACAACCTTGTACAACAACCAACGATATTTCGATCTCAACAAACTCCATCCTACCTCATACTTACCAATGAAGAACTTACAATAGAATTTGTTTCCTATACAGCTTCACCCGGATTAAGTGATCATGTTCTCATGACATTTGATTATATTTATTTATTTATTTATCAATACGAACTAGTAGAAAATATTCAACGAACGTATACAACTGAGAACTATGACTTGCTTAGACCTCTTGCTACTGCAAATCGATGGGATTTTCTTGAACTCAAATCAACTGAGGGAATCTGGAAAACATTTTACAGCCAAATCCGTAGCATCAATGATTTATCATCGAACGTGAAAATAATAAGCTGCAAACAGCGTCCAAATAGCCTCTCAGAAGCGGAACTCGGAAATGAATATGTTAGCGTGATAAGGTTTGGTACAAATACTTGGACGATAACTTGGTGCAAATAAACCTTATTTCAAAATAAGTGTGTCTGCCTCAAACGAAATGATAGAAAACATTACCAGATCAGTCTAGTCGAAATATTTGTTATGAATCCCAAAGCATTGTACATACACGTCAACGATCTTTGGAATGTTAAAATATGAATACCGCCATAGGCCTCTGCTACTGGCATAGTGATATCATTTAAAGATTGTGTAAACGGTTTTCGACAACAAATTTAATCAGTAATCTCACAAGTGTCGACACATGGATTGTTTTCAAACTCTGACAGCTGCAGCCTGCAAAACCTTTTATTCAGGGTGGAATCCCCCGAACGTTGTTCAAACAAAATTATTGACGATCAAGAAAACAGGTTCACCTGATATAAATAATGTACACCCAAAACGTTTATAAAATTTATCTTCTGAATTGGTGATACCGACGTCTGAGGTGTTCACGATAATGTTCAAACAAAGCTTTGTGCCAGAGACTTGGAGAACTGCCCTGATTAGTCCCATCTACGAGGGTGGTGAGAGAAAAATCAATCAAACTATCGTCCGATAGCTTTATTAAGAGTGCTATCAAAAGTAATGGAGTACATCATAGCTGATGCCTTCCGGAATCACTTTAGGATTTATAATTTATTTTCCGAGGCACGGCATGGATTCAGGAAAAAACTATCTTTCCTGACAAACTTGCTATCAGCATAAAAAGCTCGGTCTGAGCTACTAAATGCCGGCAACTACGTGGACGTGATTTATATTGATTTCTAAAAAGCTTTCGATCGTGTCAATCGCGAAATACGTTCGTCGAAGCTATTCACTGCGAATTGAAGGGTAAACTCCATGCATGGATTAAATAATGTTCAACATCCCGTGAGATGTACGTTAGAGTGAAAAATGAACTATCCGTATCGATTAAAAGTGCCCGTGGTGTCCCACAAGGATCAGTCCTCGGACCGCTTTTTTAATATATGTATACGACTTGCCTACTGTAGTGCAATTGTCGGTGCTTATTCTTGCTAATGACGCAAAGCTTTAGCGCAACATAAACTCCAGAGCCCACAAACAGAATATGAAACGGGATCTTTATATGTTTCAAACCTGGTCCTTATACAACTAAATGCCACCGAATGCTTCGAAATGTAGCCTATTGTCGCTCAACAGCATGTTGAGAAAAAAAATATTAACAAGGTCGTACCGTTAATAAACCCGCCTCATCCGAAAAAGATTTACGCGTGACTATCCAGTGTGACTTAGGAAACTCAATGCACTGACGAGTCGCTACCAGCTACGTGAATTATGTAAGCCTAGTAATTGTACTGTCAGATTAGACACTGACACTTTAGTTATTTTGAATAGATTGAAAAAATTAGAATCAGAGGTGTCAAAACTTATAAATAAACTAGCATTCTGAAATTACACCTATAATTCTCTAAAACCTCTTTGATCACTCATGAACTCTGATATAGGTATTAACAAACATATATTGATTAAAGCCAATAAATCTATAGAAACCATGAGCACGGAAATATATCAAAGAGAAGCTCGTTCAAAAAATGTCATCATCTTTAATGTTGCAGATAATTATCCTTTAAACGATTTTGAAAATATATCTTTTCAACATATGGAAACCCCTTAGAATGTTTTACTGTAGTCCGACTACGTGAAAACACAATTAAACAACGTACTCTTATTTTAATAAAATTCACAGATAAGAGTTTTGCATCATATTTACTTGATAATAAAAACCTTTTGAAAACTATTCCATGGTTCTCGAGTGTGGTCTTAAAACCGGACTTAACACCCATGCAACGAAAATTCAATTATAAAAAAGGAAATTTATCAGCTCCACTATATGTAACAATACTACAGATAATAATGAACGAATGCAATGCGAATCTCTAATTGAAATAAGCTCTAATAGTTCACAAAGCTCAACACCCTCACCTGATAATCACGGTACGTGTAAAACACGTCCTTTGCATTTACTCTCGCCTCGTTTACCTAAATTAAGACAAACACGTCCCCTCCTACCAAATCATCCTACGTTCAGAGAGGCAGTAATGATACTATCTTCCTGACAACTTTCGGAAACAACTAAAAAGTTCACCTAGCCTCGATAACCGTATTGAAACATCTTCTCGTTTCCTAATGAATAACCACCTACCATATAAGCAAAAGTATCACCATTCAGCAACTCCGATACCTTTTCGTGATATTCATCTTTATTATATTTCTGCTCTGATTCCACGATATCCCTCCCTTATAATAATTATATACCTTAACCTATATTTTATAATCCATTTGTAAAACACTCCACTTATGAACCGTACTTTAACCTTAATACCACTTTTTTCAAAAACATATGAATTGAATTTTACGCCCAGAAAACTTTCTTATGAACCCAACTCAAATCTTTAAACTTATGATCTTTATGTTGTTCATTTTCTGGTCATAAATGCTAGATCAATTATACCTGAAATCCATATACTAAAATCTAACCTTTCTTTTAAACCTGTAGACATTATTCTTGTAACTGAATGCCGGACTCGTGATGAGCATTCTGACTCTAAACTCATCATACCTAACTACCAGATATTTAGAAGAATCCGCACTCTTAAACAATGTGGCGGTTGACTTCTTTATGTGCATTCAAGACTTGAAGCTAATTGCATAACATCTTCAAATTTAACAGAATTTGAAGATTCATTATGGATAGAACTACATATGCTAGATCTTTTATTAGGTTGCATCCAATACCCACCAGGCTCAACTTCATCTAATCTGGATACACTAACTCTAGCTTCTATCGAAGCGTCTTCACATTATACACGCCATAGACTGATAGCCGGTGATTTCAACATGCTCAATTCAAACTGGCACGAACGAAGTAAAGTTAGCTCTCATGCAAATTTTATGAAAACGCTTGACTTACTAGGTTACAAACAATTTATTGATAGATCGACTAGAGAGGACAACATTCTTCACTTAGTCTTCACTTTAAATATTGATCCAACCAGCTTACTAATATTGCCTTCCACCTTAAATGGGGATCATTAAATATAATAATAATATTATTAATAATAATGTATATTCTTGGATACACCAAGTCATGCCATGCATGATTATTTGTTTTCATGAATAAGAACATCAAATAAAACGGTAATTAAACAAATGTTAAGATCGAACATAAATACATTTTTTTAACAACCGTAAAAAATAGTTGGATAACATTTGTACAGATGGTAGCTCGTTTGAAACATAAAGTTGATAGAATATTGGAAAAATAAATGATAAAAGTTCGTGTTTTCAACGAATACGACAGTAATTGTTTGAAATGGGTTAATTACAGTTTGGGTAGGTCAGAACCGCAATGTTTACTCATGTATGATGTTCCAAATGCAACTTCAAACGCAGATAAGCGTATGGGGAGTTCACTTCATCGAGTCACGGAGATATGAGTTGTATCGCCATTTCAAGAATTGTGAGAGTGTATTTTGTTGAATTTTAACAATTCTGGATAGTAAATTCTCAAGAAAAAATGTTATATGTCACTTTAAAATTTTGTATAGCTACAAATATTGAAAGCCTTTTATGCCGTATAATTATAAATTATCTATAGTTGTATTATTAATAAATAGCTCACCTAATTTTTCCGGAGATAAAATGGAGTTGAGTTGCTTTTTAAATTCAGTTTGTGAAGTGCTCAATCTTTTTTTATTGGGAATTAAATTCCATAAACGAGAATATTTATAAATAAAGAAATCTTTTCGTATACGATTGTGGATTTTCGGTATACTTATTTTGTTTTTGTGTCGAAGATTATATACATCAGAGGTTTTGGAATCTAATTGTAAATCAATGTCGATCATATCTTTTTTCAATATTCTGTAAAAAAGTATAAGATTTTGTTTTATTCTTTGAAACCATAATGGTTATAATCCTAGGATCTGACATCTTTTCTTATATGAATTCTTTTCTTCTTCTTTCGGTATGATAGAGTTGAAATTTATGAAAATAGATGTGTTGGTGGAAAACTCAAGACCGTTCCGAATACTCCATTGAAGTAGAGCATCCAGGTCTTGGTTTAATGCTTCCATTTACCGTGCACTTGCAAACCTATGAATGAGGTCAAAACTCTTCACCGTTACATCGATTGTAACCTACCTCTAACACTTATAAGGATTGAAGATTGATCTCAATTCTTCCTTTCAAATCAATTTCTGACGACATCTTCTACATTCCGTTAGAAAATTATAGGTTTATTCGACAAAGCTAGCAGTCCTTAAAAGCGCATAAAGCAAACTAGGCTCGAGAAAATGGAAAATAGAATAAAATAAAGGTCTACAGTTGCAATAAATAATAATGATATCTTCACTCGTTTACGTTCCTACGAACTATTAGGTGACCACAAACTTATTCTATACCACACATTGAAAGCATCAGAAAATAGAGCACTGAACTGTTGTGATAAGCTAAAATCACTTAGCAGACTATTTAAATCACGATCCGTAAACTCAACCAGCAACGTAGAATTTATTATTCAGGATCGAACTTATAATTCTGCAGAAATAGGAATTACAGACACTTATACAATCTGTGAAGAATTTCTTAAATATTTTAATACTACACACAATACTTCCATCTATAAAGATATCACTAGAACATTTCGCAGACCTAGCGTATTAAACACTATATGCATAAATCTGAATGACATTAATGAAGTCTGCGAGCAAACTAAGTTTAGTCTGAAGACAGACATAACAGGCATTACACCAGCCATTTGCACAATGGGTGGTGACGATTTTAAACTTCTACTAAAACTATTCAACACTTCAATCGAATATGGAATCTTCCCTTCAGAATGGCAACACTCTGTCGTTACACCCAAACATAAATCTGGCTCAAAGCACACGGTATCAAATTTCCGCCCAATTAACCACACAGCAATACTATCTAGATTACTTGAAAAAAGAGTAAAAGAGCTATTTTAAATCACTTATCACCAAGTTTCTCCTCAAGAGCTCAACATGGCTTCCTGAATAAAAGATCTTGCATTACATGCCAGCTTGAATACCTTGACTATATTACTTCATCGATTGAGGAAGGTTTGGTAGTTGTAGTTGTCTTCCTAGACATAATTAAAGGATTTGATACTGTTCCTCATAAGTTATTATTATCAAAACTTGAATCATATGGCACCTGTGGTAATCCCAGCTAATCAAGCACAAACGTATATAGCTCGACTGAACAATGATTTAGCTGCACTTGCAAATTGGGCGACAAATAACGGTCTTAAGTTCTCAACAGCAAAATCAAATTTTATGCCTATAAGATGCATGACACAAAATAACTCAACCCTTCTTAACAATAACGCAATTCAAATGACTGACAGCACGCGTGATTTACGATTTCGATATTTTGCATCACTCACTTTCAACGAACAGATACGCCACCTTATTACTAAAGCCAAGCAAAGTATGAATAATATACACAGATATATAATTCAACCTCATTGTAAAAGAGAAATGTATAAATTGTTGACCATTCCTATTCTAGACTATTGTAACATAATATATACCAATATACATAAATCCGATATCATAGTTTCAAAAATGATGAAACGTTATACCACCAAAAACAATCTTATAGAGAAAGATGTATACAACTGAATCTTGACCCATTATGGTTTCGCAGACTCAAACATAATCTCATCTTATTCTTTAAAATTCTGTTAACGGGCAATATACAAATAAGTTCGAAACTTCATATACGACATAATTTTAAGTATAGCTTGAGAAACAGTGAAAAATCTATCAAATGACCAAGGTTTCGTACTAAAGTAAGGAATAATTTCATCTTGAATGAATAGGCTAAACTGCGGAATCTCCTTCCAAAATATATAAGAATCAGTTCCTCTTCAAAAGAATTCGAATCACATGTGGCTTCGTTCCATACCATAGATAAAATTTGCAATCTTCCTAACTTAGATGCTTTACCTGATGATTTATAGAATAATGACATTCCTGGTTATTGATATTTAATAAATTTTCATAACGTTCAAAACAACATTCTCTCGTTTCCGAGTATTTTCTTCACAGCACAATTCTGAATCCGCACCCAAATGAAACTGGCCCCCAGACCTAAACCTAGTGAAATAAATAACCTTCGCCTAGCGGTTAGGAAAACGGTTCATATTCAGGAAAAATCAGTCTATTTCGTACAATCAAAATGAAAATTTTGGAACATCAACAACAGAGATTCTTCACTTCACCTCGATGAACTTCAACCGTTAAACATAAATGCTTCCGGGATCATTCAAAGACTTTTCTTCGCAATAGCTGTGTTTTTATACTATATCAGATCACTTACGGCCTATCTGAAAGCAACTTTTAAATACTGTCATCTTTATATTTATTGGACGTTAAACTCCGCTTACGAAATGACCTTGAAAATTGTTCGTGCATATGTTCATACTAAAATCTGCCTGTATAAAACTCTCGGAAATTATTGATAATGGTCAACATGCCTTGGGTTTCCAAGAATGGAATTTATTCTTTCATTTATTTATTGTCTGCAAATTGATTTCAAGCTAAATCCGTTCTCATATAGAATATGCTATACCGGCATGGGATACTTGGTTGGAAAAAGATACTCACCTATTGGAAACTCCACAGCGCAGAGCGGTAAAACTCGTCGTGGGACTTTCTTTTTATTCATACGAAATGAGACCTAAAATATTTAATTTGCATCCGGCTCAATACAGACCGAAACGAGGAGCACTAATATTCATTTGGGCAGAGCCCAATAAAACAAATCATCCTTACAGTCGTTTGTTTCATGTTTCGCATAACACACATCCGCGTGGTCACCAATCTAAACTTCATCAACAGCATTGCAGGTTGAACTGCCGCAAATATGCATTTTCCGTTCGCAATGTGCAATTGTGGAACAGTTTCCTTACTCACGTGGTACAATCTGGAACCATTGATGTTTTCACTAAATCACTACCTGTCCACATATACGAGTATCTTTTACACGCTTGAAAAAAATCTCTAAAAATATTTCGATACTTTTTATTATCCGACCCGATGTAAATTGTTGAGGGTCATGTAAAGCATAGCGTTTTAACCCATAAATCATCTATGAATAATTCAACGAATAAAGAACGTGTGAACAGTTCGAACTTTATACTCAATGTCGAAGTGCTAGGTGCTCAACCGCAAACCGTCGAAGGAAATCTGGGAGCGTGATTTGATTTTAGCCAACTTCAGCCCTGCGCTACTTGAAGTTGAACTTGCACGCACGAACTATGGGAATAGTCTCTTAGCATTTAGCCTTTCTTCACTCATGAAAGTCAGCTCATTGGCGATCATATAAAAACCTCTCAAGTTTTCCAGATATTGGGCTGTATCGAATTCTATTACTTCTTTCGGTTCTTACCTCTAGTTGGTACACGATGGCACCGTCTCAAACTCAGTTAAAAGTAACGTCCAGATAATAACTCGAACGTCTTTGCGCCATCACTTCAGTGTGTACTTAGTAAAATCCAACGCTGCACTGACCTTACATTCGAGGTAGACAATGCCGAGACTATATTGGCCAGCATAGCATACAACAAGTCGGCAAGGACCGATAACGTCCATCTACGAATGATCAGACTGCTAGCTCCTAGATTAGCTGCGTCGATCACAGAACATTTTAGAACATCCCTCAGACAGGGCACCCTTTCTTTGGACTGGAGAACAGTTGTTGTAGTGCCTATCCATAAGGGATGACCGCCTTCGGCTGTCAAATTAACCTCCCGGTTAGCCACACTAGTGTACTATTGAAGGTTATGGTAAGGTAGATCCGCGAAAAAAATTGTGGATACCTAACCAAACACCCTTTACTAAATGCTACACAGCACGGATTCCTAAAACGTAGGTCATGTCTGGCTAACTTTTTGAGCTTTCAAAACGAACACACTGAGAAGATGGATGATGGTATAGCAGTGGAATTATTCTAACTCGACTTTAGTAAGGCCTTTGATTCAGTCAATCACAGGCTTCTGCTTCTCAAACTCTCAGCTATAGGAGTATCAGGAGAACTACTGGGCTGGATTCGCGCATTCATCAGTGACCGTTCCTTTACTGTCACGGTAGTTGATACTTATGCCGCATGTGCTCATATAACGAGTGGGGTTCCCCAGCGCTCAGTCTTGGGGCCGTTGCTCTTCCTCGTCTTTATTGGTGATCTAGCTAACGAACTGTACTCACCATGTTTTGTGTTTGCTAACGACATGAAAACTGTAGGTAGGTCTATAACTCCAATCTGATAAATGACGTAGAAGCTGTAATGAAATTGGCGGTTATGTGGGAACTTCCCCTTAACCAAGAGAAGAGTCACTTGTAATATACACTGGCAGGCAACATGATTGTTTCTACGCCCCAGACCACACGGAGATTCGCAAGCTGATATCTACTTAGAAATCATAGTCTCCCCAAACTTCAAGTAGGCCGACCAACGTGCTGCTGCGGCTCGAAGTGCCAGAAGGAAACTCTTTCGAATAAGTTGAGCCCTCACTTGCAGATGAGCTGAGGTGCTGCTGCCCCTCTATGATGCAATAGTAAGGCCACATTTAGATCACTTAATCCAGACTTGGAGGTCATATTACGAGAAGAATATAGTGCAGCTAGAAAAGGCACAGAACCTGAATTAGCATACACCAATTCTGAAAATCATCTATTAGCACTAGGACTTTTCTCGCTTAGGAGGAGGCAACTTAGGGGGATATTTTAGAGACCTTTAATTTGTCAAAGGATTAAGTTGTCTCGAATTAGATGACTTCTTTCGGTTCTCTCCTTTGGTTGGTACACGAGGGCACAGTCTTAAGCTAAGTAAACAGCACACCAGGCTGGAATCCAGAACGCACTTCTTTAGCATACGTATAGTGAACGCGTGGAACTCACTTCCCGCAGAACTAAACTTGGCAACTTCAGTAATTGCGTTCAAACATAAGCTGGACGAAAGTTAGCAGGTGCGCTTACCGGAGCATTAACCTTAATACAAAATCCCTCCATATTTATGGTCAAAAACCACAAAAATATTCGGAAAATCATTTTGAAACAAAAAGCGTTTCTTTTCCATTTTTTGATATTCGTTGAAATAAACTGCTGTCTATCGTCTTTTCATTCGATTGGACATTCACGGGACTATCGCCCTGTGATACTGATACTAAACAGTCTCGAATTCAATGAATTCATTCGGTTTTCTCACTTGGTTGGTATACGAGGGCACGGTCTTGAGCTAAGTAAACAGCTATAAACAGGCTATAATTTAGAACGCACTTTTCGTCATCGGATTACTGAACCCGTGGAGCTAGCTCTTTAAAAATCTCATCGCAACAGCTACAGTAAATTTGTTAATATGAGTTGGATTAAAGGTTGCTGATGCTCATCCCAGAGGATAACCCATTGGAGAAATTAGCACAATTTTTACTGACCAAAAACAATAAAACCTTTGTGAAAATCTTCTTGAAACACACAAAACGTTTCTTTTCGAAGTTTTACGGTTTGTTGACTGCTGTCAATCGTCTGTTCAGTCGATTCGACATGCAATATATATCAGCACTTTTACCATTCGCTGATGAGACCTCTACCATCTTTTATTCACATGTTTACACGCATTTGCTGCTCACTTATCAATCATGGTAGTGACGAGTGTTAGCGAGCTCATCGCTAAAAGGCGATAAATTATAACAATGGATTTATAACATCATGAGTATCTAAATGCGAAATACAAATAAAATGTGTCAGTCAATGTTCTTTTATTGTACGTTTTCAAGGTTGAAACAAGGTCAGCATGTTTTTTTCAAAATATTTATTCTTACTATTAATCAGAAGTATTTTAATGCCAGTATTACCATCTAAGCTCCCATGATAAAAAGTTACCGAAATTGAGCTACAATAGACTTTTATTGCTTTTAAATTCATTCCACCTGCAGTATTTATGATAATAATTTTTCCTGTGTGGTAACTTCTTGGCTTCCATGCAGGCCCATTCAATTATTCAAGCCGCGAATCTTTTGCACTATATTATTAATATAGTATCTAACCTTGCGCATGGTAGAAGTTAAAACCACTACCCTTGCAGTCGTGAGGTCCAGGTTCGAGTCCCGGTGGCGAAATTATTTTCTGTAAATAATTCGTCATCGGATTTAAGACACATCATTTCTTCCAAATAGCGTTGTCTAACTTCTATGTCCTTTATCTCAATTTAAATTTTGTCCAAAGCGACAGAAGTTCAAACAAACCACTGGCTGATAATTGTTAATAAAAATAAATAAATAAAATAAAATAAATGCCTACTAACAAACTACAAGTAATAGCGGGTGCAGTGCTCAAGGAATGTTACGGCTCTGATGAGCTGGCTCCATTTTTCGATACGTTTCCTAATGGCACTCTCACTAGTGATTCTCCCCACAGTTCCTTTTCTCAATCTCTACAACCATTCGTGCACCGTTTCGCTGAACCAGCAGATGCAAAACTCAACGAAATGGAAATGAAAAGAAAATCAAGGGAGCGGATTAAATGGGAGAGGGATATTGCTTAGGAAAAAATCAAAATTAAGATAAGAGAGATAAAAGTTAGAAAATCCTATTTGGAAAAAATGATGTGTCTTCAATCCGATGACGAATAACTTTCAGGAAATAATTCCGCCACCGAGACTCGAACCTGCGACCTCAGGACACTTAGGCGAAGCACATGACCAATACACCACTAGCTCACCGACGCATTTTCTAAATTAGAAGTAGTTAGATAGACTTTTTATTTCAATGCTACGCCCCTTTTCAGCCTAGCCAAAATTGGTAGTGAAGTCTCTGAGCAACGAAAACTTGATAAACTTTTCTCTCAAATTGAACTCGGCGACAGAAAGCCTTCACAGCTTCTTCGACACATGCACCAACTACTTGGTGACCGAAAGATGGATGAGGCGATTTTTCGTCAACTCTGGTTAAAAAACATACCATCGAACGTACGGCAAATTCTAGCTGCAGTTAATTCTTCCATCCCCTTAGAAGAACTCGCAGATGCAGCAGACAAGATTTTAGCCGATTCACCTATAACTGTTGCCCCGATTTCCAGACAGTCTCGTGACACTAACGCACTAATGGGAAAGCGAATAGATAAACTCGAAGTCCTAATACAGCAGTTAATTCCACTCTCCCGATAGCAACATTCTAAACCGCATAGAACGTTCCACAATCGCTCACAGTCAAGATCCCGTCACTCATCATCCCAGCGTCCCCAAAACGATCCAGAAACCTGCTGGTATCACAAACGTTACGGTGATGCAGCTCGTAAGTGCACCGAGCATTGTGCTGACGTGTCATCAAAATCTCCATCGGGAAACTTGCAAGCCACTCAGTAAAGACGACGGCTGCAGTTGGCGATTCTTCCCAAAGTCGTCTACTATTTATTTGCGATCCATCAACCTCTCTCCGTTTCCTCATTGACACCGGTGCTGCGATCAGTGTAGTTCCACCATCTGTCAGAGAACGACAAAGCATATGCTACGCCATTTCTCTGCAGGCTGCCAATGGAAGCGCCATTCAAACATACGGTCGTAAATGCCTTACACTCGACTTGGGCCTTCGACGCCAGTTTCCGTGGATTTTCGTTATTGCTGACACCCAGTATCCCATTATTGGAGCTGATTTTTTGTCATCCTTCGGCCTCACGGTCAATCTTAAAGACAGAAAACTACTAGACAGCATCACAACCCTATCAGTCTCCTGCAACTCATCATCCATTCATTCAGTTGGCATACACCTTTCTCCTCCAACTGACTCTGGTTGTTTTAATAACATCTCGATAAATTTCCTCAATTAACACACCCATCGTCCGACTCCGTAACTGTCAAGCACGATGTGGTTCATTCGATTGATACAACAGGTCTGCCCGTTTCTGCACGTCCACGCCGTTTAGCTCCCGACAAACTGAAAGCATCAAAGGCCGAATTTTGAGCACATGCTTCAGCTTGGCAAAGTTCGTCCGTCCAACAGCTGCTGGTCATCACCTCTCCATCCTGTTCTAAAGAAATCTGCAGGTGATTGGAAACCATGCGGTGACTATCGTGCACTGAACGCCCATACCGTCCCAGACCGTTACCCTATCCCACACATCCATGATTTTTCTTCTAATCTTTACGGTAAAACAATTTTTTTCTAAAATCGACCTTGTGCGTGCATATCATGACATCCCCATTGCTGAATGCGATATCAAGAAGACTGCCATCACTACTCCTTTTGGTCTCTTCGAATTTGTTCGCATGCCATTTGGCTTACGTAATGCAGCACAGACATTACAGCGTTTCATGGATCATGTCGTCAGAGGTCTCGATTTTGTTTTTTGTCTACATAGATGATGTTTTAATTGCTAGTTCCTCGTCAGAAGAACACAAGCGTCATCTATCTTTTGTTTTTGAACGTTTTTCTGATTTTGGACTCAACATCAACCCTTCAAAATGTCTCTTTGGTGTAAATTCTCTTGAGTTTCTTGGACATCACATTGATGCTCACTCAATCACCCCCTTAGCATTTAAAGTGGCTGCCATAAAGGATTTTCCTATCCCCACTTCCATTAAACAGTTGCAACGTTTTCTCGGTATGATAAACTATTACCGTCGTTTTTTGCCTCATTGCTCAAACGTGCTTCATCCGCTGACCAACTTGCTAGTGGATCAAAGAAAGAATTATCTTTCGACTCGGAAGCACTTACTTACTTTTGTGCGACTATCTTCTCCTGGAGGATGACTCGGCTTCAAAGAAGGTTTTTGGGAATTTGGGTACAAAGCGGCGTCCCCAGCACCACTCGGCGTTTGTTCGAGTCAGCTTCTCTAGCCTTTGCACAACCAAGTGCGACCTGCAAGGCAGCAGGTAGTAGTCAGAAAGAGGTGGTCTACCAGATTCTGTTCCAGGTTTTTCCTCAGGGTTTTCTCCCGAAGCCTTTCCCGCGATCGGGTATCCCGCAAGGCAGCGGAGGTCTAAAATCAGGGTTTTCCTTCCCTTAGATGAAATGCCCTCCCAGGCTAACGAGCTCCATCTGCCCGAAGCAAACTGGTTTTCAGGCGCCAGTCACTCGCCTTCGCCCCTTCTCCTGTTGTAGAAGCAGTTCCGCCGGGCTCGGGGAGCCACTCGTGCAGGCCAAAAGCTGGACTTGGTTGTTAGAGGCTATTTGAAACGCGTGCCATATGGGAGCATTTTATAAACAGTGAGAGCTTATCCCCACTGCAACCCGGCCTATGACCAACCTAGGGACACCAACCAGCGGTATCTTGCTGAAACACGCTGGAGTTTCACTACCATTTCTATTTCCCCCTCATATGTGTCTAGGCCTGGGCAACCTGACAGTATCTCAGCCCACGTGCAGTCTCTGACTTTGCCTGGATCAGGCTTGTGCTTACATACCATACCATCTTGTATGGTGCGTATTTAACTATTGCACAACTACGTTGCTAAACCGTTTTATTGCACGATCGTTCAGTTCTTTTCTACATTGGCCTTTGGACGACTGTAGGGTTATCTTTGTTTGACAGCTTAAACTAGCTGCAGTGGCTGAGACCCATCTCCCCGGTTAAAGTCCGAGTAATCGAAATGTGCAGTGGATTCTAACTCTCTGAAAATCGTGTTCAGTGGCGGTCTTGCGCAGACATCTTCTTTGAGTGTTTGCTTTATCCTGTATGCGGTCCCACGGAGTGATAAGGGAAGCTTGCTATCATGCATGACTGTGAAAACCAGTAGAAACTGTCGTTCTGAGGTTGCTTTACCCGTTAAGAACATCTGATTGAGTGCGTGTTTAATTCGAGGGGTAAACGCTTCAACCCAGTGCATCTGTGCCTACTTTTTAATGGGTTTCGTTGATTTTTTTTGTTCCACACTTCCCCATCTCTGCATGGTTATATTGTATCATGACTGTATGACATTCGGTACTTGCACCGGTGTAATACCATCTTGATGTTGGTGAGTCCGCGTATTCTTTAGTTATACAATACTAGGTCTTCAGCATAGCTTTATTTTGTGTTGGCATTTCTCATTTCCACCGCTTAAGTGTATACCACGAATAGTGTCAGTTCGCTGTTCCTTAGTGTAGTGGTGTGCACTGCTGCGACAACAGCTATGTTTATTTCTATCAGCGTTACGTGGAACAATGTGTACATTATAGTGAAGAGATTGGGCAAATGTTTCTATATTGCGACAAATGATGTTTATTCTGTTGTTTGCTTCTTATTCACAGTAAGTATGTATCGGCGAAATGCCAAACGGTGGAAGAAGAAATACTATCTGTTTCTGGATCATAAATTCATCGCTCGTCGATACAACAAGGCAAGTTTCGTTTTTATCCCTTTTTGAGACCCAGGTGCAGTTTTTAACTATGCTGCACGTTGCTGGGATCCAAGCTTGTGACTTCATACAAGGCCCCATTTCCCATGCTCTCACTTTTCAGCATGCAACGTGTGCCATTTGTCACGGACGAATATGGAACCTCACGAAACCTGGGTTTCGATGTGTGAATTGTCGTCTTTTGGTGCATCGTCAGTGCAAGTATTACGTTCGATTCCGTTGCGGCCAACCGTCCAATCTCGTGCCTCCTGGGGGCATGACAGATGTCGCGGCGAATCTGCCGCACGAACAAGCACAGAACGAAATCGGACAGCAACGACGCTTGGGCAACGATGAAGCTTATTCGAATTCGTCTTCGGCAACTGCGACACGTATCCACGCTGAACACCCACTAAACTCCGAGGGTAAGCCAACTTTAAACAGTTCCGATGGGATTATAATGCCAAACACGAAGTTTATAAATACGAGATACGTCGCCCAACTGGTGTCTACATCACACGACGTTTGCTGTAGAATTCGAGTTTACAGAACCACAGGCCCTTCTGTTTCCTCCAGAGGATAATTTTTTCGTGATTGTCAACCCAGAATCGATTCATGTTATCGATAGTATGTCACCTATGATAAGAATGACATGACACAGAGAGCCAAAAGCCAAAATTGGCAGCTTTGCTAAAGTTGTCCTTAGCTGTCTTCCAACATTGGTCCCCTGCTTTCTGACACATGACTGCGTTAACCTAAACCCTATTCACCAACCGCCTTGCGGCAAACATCGTATTGTCTTTTTGAGTAGGCTTGCTTGTTCGGTCCATGAGATGTGGTATGCATGAAAGCACAAGCCTGATCCAGGCAAAGTGCCGCACAGTCAGAGACTCCTCGTGGGCTCAGATACAGTCAGGTATGGAGAAATGCTTGTTCTATGGATGCTGCTATAAACAGTCTCAGTAACTGATTGTTATCTCAACTTGTCGGATGCTTAAGCGTCTTTAACTTTATTAATTTCTGGTTTACGTTCATACTCGCATAACTTGTCAATCCTCTTTGCCCTCTCGTATACATAAATTGCCCTCTCGTATACATAAATCCTGCATAGCAACCAAGTAGCGGTACGTGATTTTATGTAATGTGTTTGGCGGTGATGACGATGTTTCACTAGTACGCGCGAATGCGTAAGCACTAAAAGGCTGTAATAAAATGATGGTCAACTTGTTCAAGAAGTCCGCTACTCTCTGAGCTTGTGGGTTGACGCGACAAGAGACGTAAGCAAAACGCGGCATTTCTTCCAATAACGACAGCTGAATTGCTAAATGGTAAATTTACCTGGTAAAAGTTACGTGATCTCAGAATGAGGAAGTCGCGCGCATCGGCTCCTTGGGTCTAGGAAGAAGGGAAAGCAGTGATAATGATAGCAACGAGACTACAGCTAGTTTACACGTCTAGCTCATTTGGCTTATGTCCTTTACGTGATTACTTCCATGGATTTGATTGTTCGATTTATATTTCTGATGTTTAGATTGCATCAGGGTATGCAAAGGCTAGTTTGGTGTACTCGAACAAACGTCAAGTGGTGCTGCGGACATCACTTGTATACCATTCCCAAGAAATTTCATAAAAATGTCTCAAAATTCGCGACATCAATGAAGCCAGCTTATCCAACAGTGGAGCTAGCCGCACCAAAGTAAAAGTAAAATACTGAACAAAGTGTATCTAAAGCCCAAATTTAGCCTCGATAGATTATTTCAATTTGCAGTTATGGAAGCGTAATTTTGGGACACCGGGCTGTTGCTTCACCTGTAACAGCTGACTGCATTTCGGACCACACTGAAGTCTCACTAATATATTTCTACTATCTTTCTTGGTCTAGACTAACTGACAGTATCTAAGCCCTTGTTCTCTGGACTCAGACTTGTGATTTCATACATCACAGTCAGCTTTCGGTTCTAAATATGTATGAAAACTAATTTTTTCAGACGCATGATTTTCTAACATGCATGAAGTCCTAAGGCTGATCCAGGCAAAGAGGCGGAGAGTCAGAGACTGCATGTGGGTTAAGATATTGTTAGGTTGCCCAGGCTTAGATAGATGTGATAGAGAAAATAGAAATAGAAATGGCACTGAGACTCCATCGTGTTTCCGCACGCAGCTCACCACCAGTGGTGAATCGCTTAAGCACGGTGCTCGCAGCACAGCACAGAAGTTCTTACCTTACTTTTACTTTTGTGCGACTATCTCCTCCTGGAGGATGAGTCGGCTTCAATGAAGATTCTTGGGAATTTGTGTGCAAAGCGGCGTCTCCAGCACCACTCGGCGTTTGTTCGAGTCAGCTTCTCTAGCCTTTGCACAACCAAGTGTGACCTACAAAGCAGCGGGGAGTTGCCAGAAAGAGGTGGTGTGCACCAACTAACCGTTCCAGATTTTTCCTCAGGGTTTTCTCCCGAAGTCTTTCCCGCAATCGGGTAACCCGCAAGGCAGCGGAGGTTTAAAATTAGAGTTTTCCTTTCCTTAGATGAAATGCTCTCCCAGGCTAACGAGCTCCATCATGCCCGAAGCAAGCTGGTTTTCAGGCGCTAGTCATTCGCCTTCAACCCTTCTCCTGTTGGTAGAAGCAGTTTCGCCGGGCTCGGTGAGCCGCTCGTGCAGGCCAGAAGCTGGACTTGGTTGTCAGAGGCTATTTGAGACGCGCGCCATATGGGAGCATTTTATAAATAGTGGGAGCTTATCCCCGCTGCCACCCACGGCTATAACAACCTTTGGAACCAAAAGTGCTGCTCAATTTCGGACATGAATGATGTTCACTTTCATCAAATTTACGTGGGAACTCCTCAACGACCGGTATTTCCTTTGCATCTTCGGTTGGCCAATGCTCATTTCACAAATTGCTGCTTCACACTACAGTATTATCAGACCGGACTTTCTTTTATGTGTAAATAAACCTGTTTTCTCCATCACTTACAGATAGACAAAATGAAATGCTACCTCCGTTTTTGGTTGACAAGGTAAGCGTTTCAGTATTGCCTCTTTGAATATTTTGACAACCACCAGCTATCTTCACTTCACTTCGCTTTTACTGTGGCTCATTGGCTCTGGAATCTCTTTAGCAAGCTCATTACTTCTGTTCAGTCACTTAGTATCCCAAGAGTATGACGACCCCTTCCCACTATCCTGAAGTTATTTCGTGTCTTGATCTGTTTTCAGTGGACGTTTTTAAGGAATTGGCATCGCTGAGTTGTGATGATGATATCTCAAAGAAACTGTTTACTATCCTAAGAGTGCCTGATGATGGGCATTACGACTCAAAGCATACTGACGACAATTGTTTCATAAAATGACTTTTAGGCAATGCAACATATTTCAACGTATTTGCGCCTGTCAGGAATGTATGTATGTATGTATGAAATGACAAGCCTAGAGTCAGATGAAGTTCTGCACAGTCGTAGGCTGCGCTTGGGCTGAGTTAAATCCAGGCGTAGAGAAATATCAGAAGCCTTAAGCGACAGAATACTTAGTCCTAGAGGAACTTTCTGCCTCACCACACGGTGTGCCATGTATGTATGAATTTACAGGCCTAGATCCAGGCAAAGTACCATTCTGTCATAGATTGTAAGTGGGCGTATGTAGGTATGAGGGAAGGCAAGAAGATGACAGTGGAACTCCAGCGTGTTTCAGCGTTTAGCATGTGCTATGCCATAGTAAACCTAGTCGTGCGTTCAACGCTACTCTGTGGGTACAAAAACTGCCCACCATATCAGTATTTTGGATGCTTGTTTTTCATGTTTGCGCGCGTTATTGTGTTGGTTTTACAAATGTCTGTCTTATATCGTTAAACCCACAGGGATATGGGTTGAAAGGAATGCAGGCACTTGTTGGTTTGTATGGTATGGTATGAAAGCACGAGCCTGATCCAGGCAAAGTGCCGCACAGTCAGGGACTGCACGTGGGCGATATTACTGTCAGGTTGCCCAGGCCTAGACAGATATGAGGTTGAACAAAGAACAGGAATTGAGTGCTGGTAGTGAGACTCCAGCATGTTTCAGCATGCAGCTCACTACCGGTGGCCAATCAATTTAGCACGATGTTAGCCGCACAGCTTTCTGGTCGCTTGCGATATTAAGCCTTGTTTATAATGGCTTACCAACAGTCAAGGTGGCCAATATCCACGCTACATTGCTAACCGTTGTTGTCAGTATCAGCAATCTTTTCACTGCCACACTTTAGCAGCGAGTTTGTCAATTACAATCGGTATCACTACCCCGCGTCATCTTGTATGATTTTGCAGTATTAGACCTGCTTGTATGATTTTATGCTATTATCAATCACCGTATTCTACGTACAGACTCATGCAACATTGCCCAGATTGAAGTACACCGCATAGTGGGCATAAAAACTTTGTAACAGAATCTATAGCAGTAGCTCATCCGCTATTTGCCCCATTCCATCGACGAATTTCGTCGTCGCTCTCGAACATGTGATTTCCGATTGATTTTCACTTTTTGACACACACGAACGCGATAATCACATCGAGGTTATTATATTAGTTTTTTGCACAATCTGATACAGATATAGTGCCGTTCAACATAACAATGAGATGTACAAAGCGAGAAGTGGGGTACAAAGCGTTGTCATCATCGTCATCGTTGAACGTAGGCATGATACTACCCGGTTGTCTACACCGAAGTAGGGGAGATTTCGTTTAAGGGGTCCCACCCCGAGCCTTTACCCACAAGGCAGTGGAGCGAGAGAGGTTCGCACCTATCGGTGGCCGGTGACCGACGAAGCGGTTCATACGCCCTTTTCTGGGAATTTCCAGTTCGGAGCCCGATAACCCCGTTGATGGGTTGGCGACTTCAGTTTTTTGCCTGTGCACCATACAATGTCCTTGGATGACAAGGGAAGTGACTTTTGGACGGCCGAGAGCACATACCGCCGCGTCCCGTGATGTCATCATTGGATTTTTGTGGCTTTTTATAGGAGAACGAGGCCAGGCGAAAACCCACCCACCCTCAGACACCAACCCGCTGAACCTTCCTGAGCTCGAGAACCGAGCCCAGCCCAGCTGGCAGACCACGTGGAGGTATTTCGGCAAAGCCAGCCTCGAGGTTGTCTCGCATATTTTCATTTTGCGATGGTAGGTGGGGTTGTAGTTTGTCCAGTGAGGATCATTGTTTCGGCGCAGTCGCCGATAATTGTGCACCACAACACAGGCGAGTTATCAATATCATCATCAGGGACAGCCCAACACCGGTAGCATGTACCGAATGCTTAACTAGCATCAGTCATCAAAAATATAATATCCTAAGAGATGGACAAGGGCCGTTATGTATGTATGTATGAAACCCCAAGCCTGATTCAGGTAAAGTACTGCACAGTCGAGACTTCACGTGTGCTAAGATACTGTCAGGTTCCCCTGGCCTAAATAGGTGTGACAATGAAAATAGAAATGTCAGTGAGACTCCAGTGTGTTTTCCCATGCAGCTCATTACTGGCGACAAATCAATTTCGCACAGCGTTGACTGTACAGTACAAAAGTACTGCACGATTACATATCCGTGCAAGTGATAATAAGCTACGTAGCAGGACATTGCTGCAATCTCTGCCATTATTCAGTTCGTAATTTTCCATGTCGGTTTGGCCAACCTGACAGCATCTTATCCCTCATGCTGTCCAGCCACCCGACTCGTAACCTGCGGGTCAGTTTTATAAATGTTCGTATGATCTCACAAGCGCGATCAAGACAAAGTGCCGCACAGTTAAGATACTTTCAGGTTGCCCAGACCTGGTATGGTATGGTATGAAAGCACAAGTCTGATCCAGGCAAAGTGCCGCACAGTCAGACTGCACGTGGGTTAAGATACTGTCAGGTTGCCCAGACCTAGACAGATATGAGAATAAGAATAAAAGTGACATGTGAGATTCAAGCGTATCTATCCATGCAGCTCACTATCGGTTGCTAATCAATTTATCACAGTGTCAACTACGCAGCGCAGAAGTAGTGCGCGATCTTGCCAAGCGCCGATCATTTCCAGTGCTCATTTCACTTACATGCATCAATGCTGTTAACTTGACCGAGGCAGCAACAACATCACGGGAATTACACGAAAGGCATTAAATTTTGACTGAAATCATATCGAGAAAAGTTTCGATACTGGTTCCACCTCGCACGATGGTGAGAAGTCTACGAATAGCGCTACATACTCGGCGAGCACCATTTGTACAACAGCATATACTCATTGACATTAAAGCACATTGGTGTTTTCATTCTTCGTTTCTATTCCTCCCCCCCTCATATCTTTCTAGGCCCTGGGCACCTAGAGTATCTACCACGTGCAGTCTCTGACTGTGCGGCACTTTGCCTGGATCAGGCTTGTGTTATCATACAATACCAATCTTTGGAATCATTTGGTAAGCAGGATTTTTGCATCTCGTAGCGGTGCTATTTAAGCACGCTAAATGTATCAAAAATTTTATAATCAGCAGAATACCAAAAGATGGTTTCTTTTTCGAATCCATTGTAAAATCTTGAAACTTTTCACCGAGGATCAGTCACATTATTCCGTTTGTCATCTAGCGCAAGCCTCGTATCTCCGTGCCCGCGGAATCAGCGACACCCAAAGACCGTGTTCTGCCGATTCTGGAAAACCGCATCGCCGAAATGTCGCTGGTTACCGCCACGGGTCCAATCAAACCGGTCGGATTGGACGACTTCAAGTTACTCAAAGTGATTGGTCGTGGCAGTTACGCCAAAGTGTTCCAAGTCGAGCATATTCAGACGCGGCGAATCTATGCGATGAAGGTTATCAGCAAACAGCTGATTGAAGACGAGGAGGTTAGTGCAACAATCATGCTCACCCACATATTTTCATGCACCTTGTCTTGGCCTGGGCAACCTGACACTACGCAAGCCAACGCGTAGTCTCCGACGGTGCGGCACTTTGTCTGGATCCAGACTTGAGAATTTATATGTACATAACAGTGGCATACAAGTATAACTTTGTTTACCACTGTTTCAAGGCTCACTGAACCTGATCTTACTGTCTCCACCTGATGACCCCAAACAGCCAGAAACCGGTAGTGGTATGTAAGGGATGGGGATGTGAGCACTACAATACATTGGTCTTTTATATGCGCCTCGAGCGCTTGGCCAGGAATCACTTTGTGATTCTGTATTTGAACATCGTGGTTCTTTGTAATAACCCTATATAACAGTGGCATACATGTATAACTTTGTTTACCACTTTACCACTGTTTCAAGGCTCACTGAACCTGATCTTACTGTCTCCACCTGATGACAGCAAACAGCCAGAAACCAGTAGTGGCATACAAGTATAACTTTGTTTATATGTATATACTTATAACTCATACTCACCTCATAATACATCTTAAACACTGAGGTGGAGGTTTGGAGTTTGGAAAGCATGTCAGCTGCTTACCGGATTCCGCTGTTATCCATAACAACAGGATTTCCTACCAGTATGCCAAGCGGATAGTCTAAGACAATTCTTACAAGACCCACGTGAAACGTGCTTTGGACTTTTCAAGTAAGTAATTACTCTAATTTCGGGTCGCGTGGAGTTCAGCTGAGGAACTAGCCCAGCCCGGGCGGCAGCCAGTTTAATGGTCGAGGCTTTCATCTGCTTGAGGCAGGTCGAAGTCTGGCCACTCACAAAACGACTCAATTCGCAGATAGGCGCAAAAGATGAAACCATATTCGGAAGGTCATAGTTAAAGTCCGCAGTAAATGGCCTCGCTTTTGCAGCGTAACTTCTATCTACGTCTACCAAGTCGTGGTCCAGGAGATTACAATTCACAGTGGCTTTTTACCACGAGTGACGGTTCAAAATTGTGTTCAGTGGCGGTCTTCTTGGAGGGAAGCTTGTTATGATGCGTGACAGCGAAAGCTGCAAGAAAGCTGTCATGCTGATATCGCTCTACTCGTTGAAAACAATTGATTGAGTGCCTATCTGTGCTTAACTTTTTTCTGGTTCATTGGCTTTCTATATCCCACACTTCCCATGTGTTTTCGTATGATAACGTGGCATGGCTGTTTGACACTTGAGCACTCGAGAATTGCTATCGATTTAATTCTGTCTATGATGATGATGATGATGATGTTGATGACGACGACGACGATGATGGTGGTGATGATGTTGATGATGATTTTGTTGTTGTTGATGATGATGATGATGGTGACGATGATGATGGTGATGACGATGATGATGATCTATCTTCGTACCGATGTTGCTGATCAATAGTCTATTGCTGCCAATCAACTGCAGTCATGACGTGAAGACGACGGTTATAAAACACCCAGAGGCACCTCAGTTTTTCCGCGCTTGCTGTATATTGTACTCGTACACCGACACAAAGAAGAATAAGAAGAAGGACGAAGCTTAATTCGGAAATGTTTGAAAGCTTCAGACCAATGTATTGTGCAATGTACTGTACAAATTATACATAAAATATTCACAAAAAATATATGCATGATATCAATGAGATAAATTCAACTGTAATTGTTCAATAAGCAGTTCCTTTGACTAAAGTATCTTGATTTAAATAGGATGATGGACCTCCGGTATGCAGACGTTCTAAAAGGCAGTATGATGTGTTATCATCGAGTCTGTGAGGAAGCTTGACTCCTAAGGAGAGTGTAATATATATTGAGTGTAAACTATCATTGACGATGGTATGATGGTATGGTAAGAAAGCACAAGCCTGATCCAGGCAAAGTGCCGCACAGTCAGAGACTGCACGTGGGCGAAGATACTGTCAGGTTACCCAGACCTAGACAGATATGAAGAAGAAAAAAGATCAGGAAATGGTAGTCAGACGTCAGCATGCTGCTCACTACCTCTGGCCAATCAATTTAGCACGGTCTTAGCCGCACAGCACAAAGTACTGCACGATTGCACATCCGCGCACATTGAGGATAGTAATCATAAGTCGATCGCCATGGAGAAAATGTTGTCGCAAGATTTTTTTCACGAAGATAAGATACAGAATTGCACGTCAAATTTAGTGGTAAACTTCTGCTGCCACGTGTTATTTTCTCACCTGTAGCTCACCATTCCGATATTGCGTCCAGTATGTGGCCACTTTCCACGTGTGTAAAATTGAACCTGATCTTACTGTGTCTACCTGATGACGGCAAACAGCCAGAAACTGGTAGTGGTGTGTAAGGGATAGGGATGTGAGCACCACAATACATTGAAACTCGTTCCATTCGGTCTAGTCACTCTGTAGGGTGGTTTGATCACGTGAATCTCGACATCGGCTAAAGTTACTCTTTCCTGAAATCACACGCTTGATCCAGGCAAAGTGCTGCACAGTCATAGATTGCACATGGGCTAAGATAATGTCAGGTTGCGGAGGCGTAGACAGATATGAGACAGTGTGACTCCAGTGTATTTCCGCGTGTAGCTCAAATCACTTGAACAAGGTGTTGGTTGCACAGCACAGATACTTTGCATCCCAAAGAGAAGAGCAGCATGCGTCCTCGTTGTTTACACAATATGTTTCCATCTTCCTTACAACGCAGGATAGAAAAGGGGAGCCTTGGAATAAATATTCTCATGATACACCCACAGTCATCATCATCATAGACAGCATTACACCGGTAGCACGTACCGAATGCTTAACTGCCACACAACCATGAAAAAGTAAAATCCTAACAGATGGGGAACGGTGGGACTTAAATAGCTATGGATTTGATAGAAGAGTAAGCACCAACAAACTGCGAAGAGGTGTCTACAAACAAGTTTGGTGAACGAGTAGAGCGACATCCGCGAAAGTATCGTGAAGCATGGTTTTATGTGATCCGCCTTGTTAACAAAACCCTGCTGCTATTCCACCGGACTTGAATGTCACCCACCACTGTGAGATTCCTGAAAACATTCCTTGCATATTGATTTGCGGTCACTTAATTTCGGTATGCACATATTGGATAGAGCGCATCTCCCCGCTAGCAAATTCAGTTCTCATTAATCGATTGCTTTATCACGGCCACTTTTGAGGCCACCATCCCTAACGTTTTGCTACGTTGCTATGGTGTTTGCCCCGTACTTTCGTTAATCTTAGTTTGTCTTTGATGTTGTTGCTTGCCTCTGTATTATCGACGTGTTCATCTCTCACTTGGTGTCTGCACATTCACGTGTTTGCTTTCAACCAGGACATCGAATGGGTGCAAACGGAAAAACACGTCTACGAATGCGCGACAAATCACCCGTTCTTGGTCGGCTTGCATTCTTGTTTTCAAACAGAAAGCAGGTGAGTGTGTTCCTTCGTACAATAGAACAAAATGTTTTGTCAATGTGCTCGCATTTGTGCCACACGTTTGCTGTGTTCGTTTTCGCTTGTGTTGTGCGTTCCTGTGAGGTTTAGTCCACGTGTGTTTCTCCGTGAGGCGTCCGTGTAGCATCGCAAACGTAACAGTTAAGTGCAATCTGCGCTTCGTTTTAGAATCTGGCCTTGTTTGTCATCCTCACGCATCCTCCAATTGCCTCTAATTGGTTGACGCGCCTTAGAGTTTTGAAAGATGAGGCTGAGTTGGGATTATAGCAGGCTACTCAAGCCAGCGCTGTGGGAGAGATTGTTCTTACTTACTTACTTACTTTTGTGCGGCTGGCTTCACGGGTGGATTAGCCGGCTTCATTGATGTCTCGGATTGAGACATCATCATGAAGTTTCTTGGGGATAGTGTACAAGTGATGTCCCCAGCACCACTTGGTGTTTGTTCGAGTACACCTCTCTAGCCCTGGCACAGCCAAGTGCAACCTACAAGGCAGCAGGGAGTTGGCAGATAAACGCGCTGTGCGCTAGTTATCTACCTACGGGGCTTCTCTCCGGATTTTTCCTCGGGGTTTTCTCCCGAAGCCTTTCCCGCAATCGGGTAACCCACAAGGCAATGGGGGTTTGGAGTCAGGGTTTTCCTTCCCCTAGATGGATTGCCAGTAGCTGACGAGCTCCATCTGCCCGGAGCTAACTGGTTTTATGGCGCCAGTCACCCGCCTTCGCCCCTTCTACTGTCAGTAAGAGCAGTTCCGCCGGGCTTGTGAAAGCCACTCGTGCAGGCCAGGAGTTGGACTTGGTTGTCAGAGGCTATTTGAGACGCACGCCACGTGGGAGCATTTTATAGATAGTAGGTGGCTCATTCCTACTACCACCCCGGCTGTGACAACCTTTAGGAGAGATTGTTCCTCCCGAATCGGACTGTTTAGTCATTCCAAATGCTGTAAAACATGAAATTCATGCGATTGTGATGTACATCCATGGTCGACATCGACCGAAGTAGGCCAACAACAACAACAACAACTCGAGCCTATACAGATATACGTATTAGCACTGAGGCCCCAAGAGTGATCACCAATTCTGCGTTCTGTTACCTCTGCGAACGCACAACAACTCGACATGCACTCTGTCAGTATGATACGGACTTCAAGAGTGAGCGATATTTCCCGGTGTGGGCTTTCGCTGTTTGTGGTTGCTTGTTTAAAGATTGTTTTCGGTCAATGAACTTACCATTTTGGTATTATCGTGTGGCACAAGATCACATTTTGTGAATGCTAGACTACCGTTTCCGAACTGTGTTTATTTGAGACGATTGGTGTACTACTCATATATCGCTAGGTCGGGAGTATGTTACCCACATGCAGTCTCTAACTGTGCGGCACTTTGACTGGATCAGGCTTGTGGTTTTATATCATTCCAATTGAACCGCAAACTATCATAAACAGGTAAATGCCCTAACCTTTATAGCGTTGAAGATATCCATCTTCCGGTATGTTGGTACCACAATCCATCCATCCATCCATCCCTCACTATCGATCCATCCATCCATCCATCTATCCATCCATCTATTGATCCATCCATCCATCCATCCATCCATCCATCCATCCATCCATCCATCCATCCATCCATCCATCCATCCATCTATT
>JACCGJ010000836.1:0-13755 GCA_013407085.1 Atriophallophorus winterbourni
AAGATCCGCGTTTTCATCAGCAATTAATACCTGATTTATCGATACTCGAGGGGGAACAATTTGAGTTTTCTTCGACGCTCTTCATAGCTCAACGATATAATGCCGAGAACCATCTTTGTTCAATAGTTCAATAGTATATTTATGGTAAAATAAGCACATAGCTTCAAATAACCACAGGATGTGTTTACAGTGGATCGAAAAAATATGATAAAGAAAAAAACGTCAGAGTGGGGTTCGAGGGAATAAATTGGTCAGTATAATCAGTATGGATGCGGGGAGGCCTTATAGCGGGCCACACTCGCTTTGGAGTTGCGTCTTCCCGAGTTCGCTAGGCGGTAGCTTGAGAATAGGGAGGCTTCGGGGTTGTGTTAGACCTTTCCGGGATTCTTGTGGCATTTGTACGGGTAGGGCATCAACTCCAGACACGGGAAATAGTGAGTCTGAACGAGTGGGAAACTTGGAACGCATTATAATCGGTGTGAATACAGAAGAAAAAACGTCACGCAGAATAAAGATACCCTTTCATATGTGTGTCCAAGCGTTGTTTAAAGGTTGAGACTGATTGGGAGTTTACAACGGTTGCCGGCAGTGCGTTCCATACTCGCGTAATTCGAAGCGGTAAAAAATTACTGCGGCAATTTAACCGGCTGGTTTGGTGTGAGAGCTTGAGATTATGTCCACGGTGATTGACAAGAGGAGACAAGATAAACATATTCCTGCATGGATGATTGATTTCAGTAAGTGCACGGAATGTGAAAATCAGATCTTCCCGCAGACGACGGTATTTCAGGGAAAAGAGATTACATCTTCTCAGACGTTCCTCATATGCTGTACTGGACAAACCTCGAATAAACTTGGTAGCTCTGCGTTGAGGTTGCTCCAGTTGCTGTATATCCTTCTTTAGCCATGGACTCCATGCGAAGACAGAGTATTCCAGCGATGGACGAACATAGGCTGTCAACAAACGTGGCAGGATCTGTGCGTAAAAATGTCCGAAGGCTCGTCTAAGAAATCCCAGATTTCTGTTTGCCGATCCAGCATCCTTGCAGCAATGACGAGAGCAACGGCATTGGCATTCTTTCGCTCCAGCGCATTACACTCTTCCGACTTAGTTTGGTGTAGCAAATTGAAGTCCCTTATTCAAGGATGGGTCTAATGTGCGCGCCGTATAACCCCGTAAACAAATCAGCCGTTATAACGGACAACGATCTACGAATTGCCCACAGAAAGCGGTTCGAATAGCCAATCTTATTCGGAGAATCAGCTTTGGTTTTTAATGATTCGGACACTGTAACTCCAACTTCTTTCTCGTCAGATACTGGTCGAATGGTATTGCTTTCGGTGTAATATAATCGTGCGGTCGACCTGATCCCAGGTGAAAAAAGGCATTTTTGGTGGTTTATCCTTAGACCATTGTAATGTTCCAAACAAACGTGTGAGTTTCAGAATGATTGAGAAGAGGAGAGTTGCCTTGATTTAGGCTTTATTCATCAGAAGAGCTAAAACAACGAACAATATAATAGTTAGTATAGATAGATAGAATAGAATGCGAATTACAATAATGCAAGCATATAAGAATACACAACATTCTCCTCGGCTGTTTTGATTTGGTTATACATGTGACGAATTCATGCGTCTCGATTTCGAAGTTCGTACGGACGAGTTCTTTGCTGTTTTGTATATAGTTCAGAGGAATTTGGATTGTTTACAGTCGATGAATCTGTTGTATCACTGATAGGTTGGCAGTCAATGAGAACTGACTCAGGAACGTGAATGGGTAATGGTGGTTCGGATGTTTGTGGTGTAGGAGGGGGATTCGACAGGATTTCCGTATCTGATGGACAGCCTACTGGGGCAAGAGCACGAAGTGAAACGGTGTCTTCTCTTCCATCACTAAATCGCACGCGAGCATACTGGGGGTTACATTCAAGCAGCTCAACTTCGTCGACTAATGGCTCATACTTTGAGTTTCTAACATTTCTTCGCATCAGAACTGGACCGGGTGTAGTCAACCATGATGGAAGTGACAAACCATTGCTTGATTTTCTAATATGGAAAAACATTCGTTCGTGTGGAGTCGTGTTAGTGGCCGTACACAACAGTGATCTAATGGAATGTAATGCGTCTAGTAGCACAGATTCCCAGTGTGTAACATCCAGATTCCTGGAGCGCAATGCTAGCATAATAGACTTCCAGAGAGTGCCATTAAGTCGTTCTACTTGGCCGTTGCCTTGGGGATTATATGGTGTGGTCCTGCTTGTAGCTACATTGTTTGCACAGAGGAACTCTCGAACAGCTTGTGACATAAATGAGGAACCACGGTCAGTATGAACGTATAGAGGCATACCAAAAAGCATGAATAATTCACGAAGACATTTGATAACAGTGGAAGAAGACATATCAGGACACGGAAAAGCGAAGGGAAATCTAGAATACTCATCAATAATAGTCAAAAGGTATTTGTTCTTAGAGATCGAAGGAAGCGGACCCTTGAAATCAAGACTGAGTCGCTCGAATGAATGAGTAGCTTTAATCAGAGTACCATGAGATTTGTGAAAACGAGGTTTTAACTCAGCACAGATTGTACATTGGGACGTCATTGATTTGATTTCTTCCATTGAAAAGGGTAGATTTTTTATGCGCACAAAATGTGCCATTCTGACAACGCCTGGATGACAAAGTGAGTCGTGTAGATCATTGAGTTTCACATTGGTTGTAAATGCTGCGCAGCTAACACGTGACAGGGCATCTGCGGCTACATTCTCGCTACCCTGCCTGTAGATCACGTCAAAAGAGAAAGGTGATAATTCTAAACGCCATCTTTGGATCTTGTCATTTTTTATCTTTTTAGAATGATTTATATCATACATAAAGGATACTGATCGTTGATCCGTTAAAAGCGTAAAGCGATGACCTAATAAAAAATGTTTCCACTTTCTAAGGGCTTCAACAATTGCGTAAGCTTCTTTCTCGATCGCTGAATGGTGTTTCTCACTGTGAGAGAGCGTTCGTGAAAAAAACGCTACAGGTCGGTTGTTTTGTGTGAGTGTTGCTGCAATAGCGATATCCGAAGCATCCGTTTCAACCAGCAATGGAAGCTTATCATCAACAGACACGATTACGGCAGATTCGATATCTTTTTTTATTGTTTCGAAAACTGTTTGAACTGCCAAGGGAGGGGGAAAACAGCGATTATGAACAAGAGGATGGATTTTGTCAGAAAAATGAGAGATCCATTGAGAATAGTAGGAGAAAAGACCAATTATCCGCTGTTGGGATTTTAAGTCGTGAGGATAGGGTAGACATCTCAATGCACGTAAACGATCTGGATCTGGTTTGATTGTCCTGTTGGAGATCTCATATCCTAACAAGCGTATGGTTTGAACACCAATTATACTTTTATCGTCATTAAAAGTAAGATTGTATTTCTTTGCTACTTCCATGAATTTTTTCAAATTCGAATTATGTTCATCAAGAGTTTGACCACAAATTGTAATGTTGTCGATGTAAGCATAAGTACCTTCAAGCTTCTCGTTTCGAATGATTTCATCGATTACGCGCTGAAAGCATGCTACACCATTAGTGACTCCGAAAGGAATCCGACGAAATTGGTACAAACCGCCGCAAGCTTCAAAAGCAGTGTACGGTTTCTCACAATCAGTGATGGGAACCTGATGATAGGCACTTTTGAGGTCTAACGTACTGAACATGTTGAATTGGGCGATTTTGTCAATTAATGCATCCAATTTAGGTAATGGATAGGCATCCAACTGAGTATAACGATTAATGGTCTGACTATAATCAACGACCATGCGTCTCTTGTGATTTTCGTTGGTGGTAACCAGAACCTGGGCCCTCCATGGAGATTTGGAGGTTTCGATGATTTCATCATCCAAAAGTCGCTGCACTTCAGATTCGATGAACTTTTCGTCGTTATGAGAGTGACGACGGGATTTCGTAGCAATTGGTTTGAACTGTGACGGATCATCGCCGAAAATAGATGGTGATTTAATATGAGCAGCAAGAAGGCCACATACAGTAAATGATGGTTTCGAACCGTTAAAGGGGATTTCAACTGAATGATGCAGTCGTAAGAAGTCGTGACCGAGTAATACATCGGAACAAAGATTTCGTAACACGGATAGTTTGATATGCGAATAAGACAAACCGTTATAATTGATCGTGACAAAACAATGACCTTCTGTGAATGCAGTCAAATGTGTATTGGCCATTGAAATCTGATTGTGTGACTCAAATACTTTCCAGTTAAACTTGGAAACGATAGATGAAGCAACGTAGCTCTCAGAACTTCCAGTATCAATTAGTGCTTTCAGACGACGGCCATTCACAGTAATATGTGCAATAGCGCTTGATAAGCTACTTGGGATTGAAGCAATCGTGATGGATGAAGTAAGCTGAGGAATACATGCGGTAGCTGATTTACCAGAACGACAAACTTTATGATAATGCCCTTTCTTACCACAGCCTTTACAGAGAGCATCCCGTGCAGGGCAGCGGTATCGCGGGTGTCTATCAAATCCACAGAAATAACATTTACCAGCCTTCATAGAAGCAATACCAGGTTTCTCGGGTTCTGGATCTTTAGGTGTCGGGTTTGAAATTGCTGCAGATACATCCGAAATTTGTGAGTGATAGGTTTGTGATTGTTGATGCGCTAGATCAAGTGAGCGCGCTTGCTGAAATACAAGTTCGAGATCAAGTGAGGTATTTTCGAGAAGACGTTGACGGATGGCATGGGAAGTAATACCGGAAATAAATGCATCACGAACAGCGTCATCTTGATTCCTCTTAGCAGTCACTGATTTGAAACAACAATCACGAGCGAGACTTTTGAGTTTGTGTAGAAATTTGTCTAGACTTTGATTGACATCCTGTTTGCAAGTAGCGAGCATATGACGAGCGAATATTTCATTTTTAGGTTTGTCATAGATACTTTGTAAAGTTGTGACAGCAGATTCATAGTTTGAGCAATCGATAATATGATCAAAAACAGATGGAGAAACATAGTTAATCAGAGTTTTCAACTTGTCTGGCTTATGAGTTTCGATTGAAGTGAGGAAATTTGAGAATGTAGCGAACCAATGAGCCCACTCTTTAGCAGCAGAAGGTGAACTGGCATCAGTGTCGAGGCGCTCGGGACGGAGAAATCGATCCATTGAATAGCTTCTGATGAATAAATTGTAATGTTCCAAACAAACGTGTGAGTTTCAGAATGATTGAAAAGAGGAGAGTTGCCTTGATTTAGGCTTTATTCATCAGAAGAGCTAAAACAACGAACAATATAATAGTTAGTATAGATAGATAGAATAGAATGCGAATTACAATAATGCAAGCATATAAGAATACACAACACCAGGTTCCCAACAAAAATTTGTTAATGTCATCCTGCAATATCTCGCATTGATCTAGCGTAAATGCCGAAGCTCACATTCTATGATCGTCTGCAAATAACGCACTTCCATTAGATCACGGTTGGTAAATCCACTACAAACAAACGCTTTGAACAGCAAAGGGCTAAGAACGGTCACTTGGAGACACCAGCGGTCGCATCTCTAGGCGCCGAAAACGCGTTGTTTACACAAACTTGATTCGTCCGCTCAAACAGAAAATCTCAATCCATTCAAGCAGTGTGTCGTCGATATTCAGTGCCTCCAGCTGCGCAATCAGACGGCCATGTGATGCACTGAACCACCTGAATCGATTAGCTAGGACAAGTGCTCACGCGCTGTTAAAACATTCGAGACACGATCTATGTTTGGCGAATCCATGCTGTTCCGCGGTTAAGCTTATCGATTTTAGCATCAAATTCTTCAGCTCATTCGCCACTATCCGTTCCATTGTTTTCCCATCAACTGATGTTAATGTAACAGGTCGATAATTGACTGGTAAACTAGAATCCCCTCCCTTGTACATTGTCTTGATGATACATTCTTTCCAGCTTTTAGGCAAGCGAGCGGAATCCCTTGAATTTTGGAATATATGGGGCATCTATGATACACTTTTGTTCTTTCAGCAGATGCGGATGAATTCCATCCTGACATGGGGAGCTTGCATGTCAGCCTTTGGAGCAATTACGAAATAATTTAAAGAATTTTGCTGCCCTCTCGAATCTGGCGGTTGACCATGTTCAGTTGTATACACGGAAGCCTAGTACGTAGCGAACAACTCAGCCTTCATATCATCTCGATCAATTAACTTACCTTCCTGGTTCACCAAAGTCGTAAATGAGAACGACTTTTCGTTTTCTCACGCATATAAGCAAAAAGACGCTTTGGGTATGCGTTCGATTCTTTTCCCATGGTAAACTCGAAATCCAATTTTCTATGTTCCCGGCTTCTCAGTGATGCAAAGGTTGCGAACCAGTTTATATTCAAAATAAGTTTTCTCCGATTGCTCTAGTGCTTAAGCTTTAATGAGTTTTCGTTTTTTGAGTAAACGTTCTGATAGATTTATCCAACTAGATGGTGAGCTTTGGCCCCTGGGCGAGGAAATACCAGGGCCACAGAATCTTCTCTAACTTTTGTTATATTAGACAAACATTTTTCCACAATAATTCCAATGGCGTGTCGGGTGGCATGGACCAATCTAACTAACTTTTGAGTGACACAACTTCTTCCCTTTTTTCCAGAACTTTCACCTCGAATCCTTACTTTGGGGACACAATCTTCTGCGTTTCCACTTGAAAAGCGAGGAGCAATTATCACTGTTGTAAATATTGCTGAAAGATCCGATTGTCAGAATATAAAAAAATAAAGGCCTGACAATTAGTCTTTAATCTTCTGGAAATTGTAGTACGCAATCTGGAATAGAAAATGATATCTGCCAGAAGTAGAATAGGAATAGAGTTAGTAATGGAAAACTGGGACAGCCAAATATCATCACAATCAATGCATCCTACAGGAGAACCTAATTTGACTTCGGATACATCCGACAGCTTGGGCGAGAAATCGAGATCAAGCGTCTTGTGACGCTGTTTTGGAAGAATTCTCGTGGGCTCAGTGATATGTTGCACCAATCCGCATTCTAACATGCATTCCAAAGATTCCACCTGAAATCCATTTCCCATTATCAACCATCGTCCCAGTTGATATCAGATGTGTTCAAGTCACCCATTATTGAGCAATCGTGTGATGGGCAGTGTTTATGCGAATTTTTGATCAGCTCCAAGCCGTCTTTATGCGGTGAGCGAGGAAGAACGCCCACTGTAGATGAACCCGCTTTTGTTTTCAATTGGCACCATAGCGCCTCTGTCGTGCCGAGCTCATTTCCGAAACTTTCGCGAACGGTTATTGCCAGATGATTTTTGGCATAAATTGCTTACCCCCACCAACACGACTGGCTCGATAACTTAGGAAAATGTGATAACTTGGGATAAAAAGCTCATTGTCTCCATAATAGGATGAACACCATGTTTCCGTCACCACAGTCAGATCAGGATCTTTAAAACGCGCAAGCTCATTCAACTCGTCCACTCGTTCGAAACTCTCACACCAAGCGGGGTGATTATTAACGTCTTCCATCGTATTCGTTGTCTCCTTTTCACAACTCGAAAATCCAGAATATGAAGATCGGCTTCCTCAGATTGCAATCGATGTCGAAGTTCCTGATTGGCGGCTTTCATTCGAATTCTGTCCTCTGGGGAATGATCCCGACAGATATGATATGTTTCTTCGTGAAGCCTTGAACGTCTGTTCAATAGGGTCATTGCCTTGTAACCAGATAGTGGTCTCGGAGGGACATTTCGATCTTCCGGTCTTCATGCAAGGCGAAATGCACTGTTGCACCGGCTTTGCCATGGTCGAATAACTTTGACAACATGGTATGTAGTAACGTCTTGTCTTCCTCTTTGCGACTCGGCCGATTCTCCAACCGTTTCGTCTGAGTTAAACAGGATTACGCATCTCGACTTTACTTTACTTTACTTACTTTTGTGCGACCATCTCCTCCTGGAGGATGAGTCGGCTTCAATGAAGGTTCTTGGGGATTTGGGTACAAAGCGGCGTCCCCAGCACCACTCGGCGTTTGTTTGAGTCAGCTTCTTTAGCCTTTGCACAACCAAGTGCGACCTGCAAAGCAGCAGGGAGTTGCCAGAAACAGGTGGTGTGCACCAACTAACCGTCTACCAGACTGTTTCAGATTTGTCCTTAGGGTTTTCTCCCGAAGCCTTTCCCGCGATGGGGTATCCCGCAAGGCAGCGGAGGTTTAAAATCAGGGTGTTCCTTCCCTTAGATGAAATGCCCTCCCAGGCTAAAGAGCTCCATCTCGACTTTGGCGCCATTGAACTGCGTTCGGGTGGTGATGAGCTCGTCTTTCTGTCAGAAAGATTTTTAATGGCATGCTGCAGCTGCTACACTTGTTCAACAAGCATCTTGGTGTCATTATTAGTCGATACAACCATTGCGTCTGCTTGATTGTTTTGTCGAGGTGGCCTATCAGACACTGCAACTGATGTGCCACTTTGTGTAAATGGCTGAGTATTCATATAATGTGAAACAACAGTTAAAAATGTGTCAGTTAGCTTCAGATCGGGATTCAATGTGGGTGCGTCAGGAAACGTTGCTGGTAAAGCAGTGGTCTTCTTGGGGGAACTAACCCTATCAGCATCCTTCGAAGCTAGAGAACAGTTCTCACAAGTGGTGTCCGAATAGTTTTAGTGAAAGAGCTGAGGCCGCCATGTTAGACTGGATGTATGTATGTATGAAAGCACAAGCCTGATCCAGGCAACGTGCCGCACAGTCAGAGACTGCACGTGGGCTAAGATACTGTTAGGTTTCCCAGGCCTAGACAGATATGATGGGGAAATAGCCTGGATCCCAGTTGACAGTTGCCTTTGTGCAGTAAGACTACGGGGTTCGTGCAAGAAAGTCCGATTTCGCAATCAATCCCCAACCAGTCTGTGGTTGCTGCCTATGCACCGACTAATTGTAGCTCTGAACTTGACAAGGATGAGTTTTAGGGAAGACTACAAGAACTCATTAGACTTGCATCGATCAGTGACATTGTTGTCTTAGCTGGAGACATGAACGCACGTGTAGGCCGCCTATCTTTAAACGAGCGTTTCGTGGGTGGAAGGCTTGGTTTCGATTGTCATTGTAATGACAACGGCGAAAGATTGCTTAGCTTGTGCTCAAAGCACATACTCTACCATTTTCCACTCACCTAAGCTTCTTTCCCCTCCAAATGATCTCTGTTCTCACCACCAACGCTTCCGTAGATCGCACAACTTGCCTAAGTTAAAAGGATTAGTAGATCTATCTAGAGTTATGCATGCGCGTTTCCGACAAACAGCATACATCGATATCGAGGCTATCTAGTATACGAGCCAATGTTGTTTGTTGTCCGATGCGCGGTAATGTCCGTACATTAAATGCTGTTGATTTAAACGGTAAATGTGTATGGAAGAATTTTCGGGTAGCATTCAGAGCGTGGCGACGTATTCGAATAAGATAGATTTGGAGACGTTGATGAACAAACTGCGCCTCTGTCATGGCTACCTATTAGATGGCTATATACCTCAAAACGTTTATTATAAAAGTTTTCATGCACTGTGAAATCATTGAAATTAATGTGAGCACACAACATCTCATGCAGGGTATTTATTAAAACAAGCTGCTTTTGCGCGTTTCCATATTCAGCTTGTCCGTTTCTTACACGTTCAATAATCTACATTTTTCTTGCTTATGTTGCCTGGCATTTTGTCTGGTTACATACCTGTGCGCTGCAATGATGTTACTGAACTGTTCCTTATTGCTTTTCAGATTATTCATAATCACAGAGCTATCAATCAAACCAAAGCTTTTCACCTCCCTTGTGTTTACCATTCTCCTCCTTTTTGAATGACGCATTCACTACTTAGTTTCCCCCAAGCTATCTCGATGTCAACAAACTGTGATCGGTTTATACACAAATGACACATTCCAAAAGGAACCCTTTTTTCTCATTTTTATTTCTAATGTTCACTGCAATCTGTGTGACATCTATTCGATTCTCGCTTGCGTTGGAGTGTCACACAAAGGTAAGCATTGGACGCTATTCCAACCAACGAGCTTTTTAAAGTCCTTTTCCAACAGCTCCTATCTCTTGGTACATACGCTAGACGGCAATGTGCGCCTCGTCAATCGGCAAACTGGCGCATTAAAATGGTCCATGTTGTTAGGTTTGATTCATATTTTTTGTTACCATCTTTCACCCACTAGAACCCGCTTTGCGCGTCACGTATAATGGAGGGTAAGCAGTTTGTTTGTGCGTATCACTTCGTAATCTTAGTCCCATGCTGATTGTGGATCCGCTGGAGGGGCGATTGTACGAGTACTCTACATCTGTCACGGAAGATGTGTTCAATCACCTGGATCATTCAATCATGGGCTATGTACGTCGCGCTCCGGCGTATTACAAAAAGTATATTTCGTTTGGTGAGTTGGTCTTATTTGATTCCTATCGTTTCTCGTATGTTATCCAATTGTTTTTTTTGCGCATGCCACACGAAGCCTATCGTATTCGAGCTTCCAAAGTATTCTGCAATCACTGTCGCCGCAGCATTTTAGGATTTACCTGCTACCGTTGCATACTTAACGATGCTTACCGTAATAAGCACTTCGGTGGTAATGTTGGTATAGCAACGCTGATTAACATGTACAGGTTACGCAGGTTGGGTCACATTTAGGAATGCCGGACCACCGATTTCCGAAACGGATTCCTTTTGCCGCGCCACATTCTCATTGGCGTAGATCTCGTGGTAGCCAAACCTTGGCGTTGCTTAGACAGCTAACTGTTAACCTTTCTCAATTTCGCTGAGTTTGTCTTCTAGACTGTAGCCACGTGAACGTACTGTACTTCTATGCTTTGCGGCTAACCGTGCTAAATTGATTGGCCACCGGTATTGAGGTGCATGCTGAAACACGCTGGAGTCTCACCACCATTTCTATTTCTATTTCTTTTGTCATATCTGTCTAGGCCTGGGCAACCTGACAGTATCTCAGCCCACGTGCAGTCTCTACTGTGCGGCACTTTGCTTGGATCAGGCTTGTGCTTTCATACCATACCACACGTGATCCAATATCGCATTGGCTAGTTACGCTTAAGGATATCTTGAAGCATGTTCACTGGCGGTTTTTCAGTAAACATCTTGGAGTGTTTGCTTGATCTTCTATGTTGTCAATTAGCGTGACGAGGAACGCTTGTTGTTACATGCGATGAAAGCTGTCGAGCTCTACTGGTTCACAACATTTTATTGAAAGCATGTTCGTTCGAGATGCCGATACTTAATTTTAGTTTCAAGGCAAACTTAGTTGGTCATCCGGGGTGGCACTTCGAAAACGCACAAAATAACGGTCAATCAGGAATTGTCCGCGATGGCACAGATGGCTTAATCATGTTGTTCAGGAGTTAAAATACCTCTCACTGCGTTGTCTCTTCAGTAGGTTATAAAACCACAAATCTGGCCACAAGCAGTGTCACACTGTAAGAGACTTACGTGAGCTTAGATATTGTCTCGTGCCTAGACAGATGAATCAAGAAGAAGTTACCGTGAAACTTTAATGGGTTTCTGCGTGCAGCTCGCTACCATTGCACTGATGTGAAATGGGTTCAGTATTTCTGTGCTGTGCGGCTAACACCGTGCTAAATGGATTGACCACCGGTAGTGGGTTGCATGCTGAAACACGCTGGAGTCTCACTACCATTTCTATTTCCTTTCTCAAATCTGCCTAGGCCTGGGCAACCTGACCGTATCTTAGCGCAGTCTCTGACTGTGCGGCACTTTGCCTGGATCACGTTTGTGCTTTCATACCATACCAAATTAGCATAGCGTGTTAGACGTGTTTTACAGAACAACTTGCTCTTGGTCGCTCATTTCGAAGACGCTGTTTGTAGCGTCATCCTCAAGGTGGCTAAGAGCTCCATATTGCTAACAGCTGTTTAACGTAAGTCATACCGACTGTTTGCAAATGCCGCCGATCAGCTGGGCTCCGGTGCGGGAGAGATTGCTACTCCCGAATCGGACTGTTTAATCATGTGAGACACTGTGGAGGTCAGCACGTTAGGTAAGTTTTACCCGAGAGTTAACTTCTTTCTTGCTTTTATCCGAAAATAAGATGCAATATGTCCTTTTTGACTCGTTTCGTGGGTGGTTGTCTAGTGCTTCTATACTATGCAAATTTGTCTGTCAGCGGTAATGAAATATTTGCGAGTATACGCCATTATCCATTTCTTACATATTTCTCTATGCACGGATGTGCAATCGTGCAGTACTTTGTGCTGTGCGGCTAACACCGTGCTAAATTGATTGGCCAGAGGTAGTGAGCTGCATGCTGAAATTCGCTGGAGTCTCACTACCATTTCCTGTTCTTTTTTCTTCCTCATATCTGTGCGGCACTTTGCCTGGATCAGGCTTGTGCTTTCATTCATTCATTCTCTAATCTCGGACAACCTTAAACAATCGCAAGGCAAATGCAGCCCCAGATTCTGTGATCGGCCACCGGTAGTGAACTTCATGCTGAAACACACCGGAGTCTCACTGCCATTCCCCCTTTCTCATATCTGCCTAGGCCTGGGCAAGCTGACAGTATCTTCGCCCACGTGCAGTATCTGATTGTGTGGCATTTTGCCTGGATCAGGCTTGTGTTTTCATACCATATATACAGACTCTGTGGCATTTTACCGCATTTCAGACCGATGATTTATACATATTATAGCCATGTATGATCTGTATAAAATCACTTGCGTGGATCCTGACAAAATTCCGCACAGTCAGAGACTGCATATGGGCTAAGATACACTTTCAGGTTGCCCAGGCCTAAACAGCTTTAAAACAATGGGAACTGTCGGTAAGACTCCAGCGTGTTTTCGCATACAGCTGAGCTGTAGTGAAGTACTGCACTGTTTCACACTCGGACAATTTTATCCCGAATCGAAACATATTAGACAACGATGTGAAAGTATAGCCAACAGGCACTTGCGTACTCGCGACATTGTCCATCCATGTTACGTTCAACGCAGCGTGCATTTTTATATTCATTGCAAATATCCACACTTTCGAAATGATGGGTTGCCATCACTCAGTAGTTAAGGTTTGCAACCACGTCTGTTAGAACAACCCTGACCTCTTGAACATGCACGGGTGTGCAATCGCTACATAAAGAAACACGCGGGAATATCACTGCCATTTCTATGTTTCATTCTCATATATGTCTGGACCTGGGTAACCTGACAGTATCTTAGCCCTCGTGGAGTCCATGACTGCGGCAATTTGTCTGGATCAGACTTGTTGATTCATACATATACAAAACGTGCCATCTGCATTAGCTTCTCTTGATCTCTGATCGAGCATTAATCTGCCAACCCTCAAGTACAAACGGAATAATCTAAACTAGCGGTTTTCAAACTCTGTTTAGGCTCCAAGACCGACTTTTGGATGTCGATTGACTTGACCACTGGCGAGGTGTACCATTCTTCCGGCACAAACAATGTAAACCAATGTCCGAAGCCTTTGAAACCGCCGCCTCCTAACACGGAAGACGCCGCAATGTCGGAGCAATACACCGATTCGGTTGGACTTGGGCAAACGCAATATAATCTACTTTTTCGTGACCCCGCGACTGGGTTAGCAAGGTAACGTTGAAATGGATTTTTATGATTGATTATTCATTGATTATTCCGAGGATAAATCAGGAGACAGGTTAAACGACACTCCCGTTAAGTATTACTCCAATTGCCGAACTAGCATAGAGCCTTAAT
>JACCGJ010000837.1:4096-14939 GCA_013407085.1 Atriophallophorus winterbourni
AATTCTAACAGAGAAAAAAATACAGCAAATGAGGAATGGTCAAAGCCTTTCAATGTTTGTGTGTTCGAATAAGATACTCGGGTTTATTAATTGTTTCTGAGGACGAATTTCGATGTTAATAATTTTTTATGGCCAACATAATGTCACCCCGTGTGCATCGTTGCGTAAAATCCCGTGGTTTCACGTTGAAGATTCGCTCTTGGAAATGTGAATTCTTGAATTATGGGATCATCCCCCTCACTTATATACCACAACCGGTTTCTGGCTGTTTGATATCATTATGTAAATTCCGTAAGATTAGGTTAAGTGAGCCTTGAAACAGTGGACATGTATAAACTAGGTTAGACATTGCAGCAGCCGTTAGATAGTGTTCGTGAAGCGAACAGCGATTTTAAAGTACAGAATGAGCGGGTGATATCATGTCAAGTCCTCTTTTGTTAACGTATTGTCCACAACTACCAGGCTGTGTGCGATAGACAGTTACACATAGATTCAACATTTGCGACTCAACGTTTGCGATGTGTAATGTGTGAATAATGTTTGATTATCCGGGTTACGGATACGCATACACGATGAGAGACACGATGACGGTTGTGCGCTTCCGTCTTAATTTTCAAACGTCATATACTACTCATGTATAGATTCTGACGTAAACCGAAAATCAATCATGGCACTTTCATTGACAAATTGGTGCACGGATGTGCAATCTTGCGCAATTTCTGTGCTCTGCGGCTAACATCTTGCTAAATTTATTGGCAACATTGTAGTGAGCAGCATGCTGAAACACGCTGGAGTCTCACTATCATTTTTTTCATTTCTATTTCTTTCAGCATATCTGTCTAGGCCTGGGCAACCTGACAGTATCTCAGTCCACGTTCACTCTCTCTTTGCCTGGAGCAGGCTTGTGCATTCGTACCATACCATACCATTGACAAATTGTAAAATATGGCAAACAGCTATCGATGCTGCATCGTGCAGCTTAGCGTAGTCCTATCATGAGGCTTAATTTCACATTTCAAATGGGTACTTACACTCCAAAATACAAATGCCCGCAAGCATTTAAATTATGCTGCAATGATTCTTAGTATATCAGGAGTTATTGTGTGATATCCACACAGGACAGCTGAAATCCTGAAAACTGGGAATAAAAACACATCACAACACAAGAACCAAGGAGGATTTTACGTTCAAGTCAATGGATTCAACCCAATCCATATGTGTGTGAGCACATGTTATTGAACAGGTCAGTCGTACGAGAATTTTATAACAGCAGCTTAAGAACTCAAATTGTTTACCATTGCTTAACTGTTTCAAGCGGGTGCGGATCCTGATCCTACTGTCCCTACCGGATGATTGCAAACAGCACGAAACCGGTCGTGGTGTGTGTGTGATGGAAATGCATGCAAATAAACATTTTTGTTCACGATCGTGGGTTTAAACCCTATCTGCATGTGTTATGACGCATGTAATTGAACAACCATTATACAACAGTTGCGTACAAGCACACTGATTCAGGCGCATGCGGTTCCTGATACTACTGTCCCTACCGGATGAGTGGAAACAGCACTAAACTGGTCTTGGGATGAGTTTGTATGTGATAGAAGTGCGCGTAAATACGGATTTTTTGCGTGGAAATTATATTTTTTCAAAATCCCGTCAGGTGAACATTCATGTGGATTACATACGTCCAAATATTTAGACGGATTGATATTTCCGACTGATTAAAAGTTGTCACTCACAGAAACCTACTTGGCACGGATCTGAGCATGCAATAAAATCGTAGTTAATTAGACTCCTAACTGTCAGATTGACATTCGCCTATATATCCATCGTACACTTACAAGAATAATTCTCTGAATTATGTTTACTCACAAGTAGTCTGACTATTTGAAAAATACTTATTGTTAGCCGAAGACGGAAGATTTTATGTATAAGTATGCACATGAACATCTTGCTAGCATGAATCATTAATAGGAAACGGTACCATTTATTAAAACCTGCTACAAACAATGTCCTCTTCACTGTTATTAGTGCACGTTCATGGTTAAATATACGCTGATACATGCTTTCTTCAAACACTGATCGCCACCATTTCTCTCTTTACAGACTACTATCAATGGGTGCCGTTCATGTTCGGACTCCAATGCACGCTGTTCTATCTCCCTAGACTCGTCTGGCAATCGATATGTTCTAGCCGTACCGGGACAGACATCGAACATCTCGTATCGATCGCACATCAAGCGACCTGCGCCAATCCGGATGACCGTAAGAAATTGATCACACACGTGGCCTCTTCGATCAAGGGAATGCTGTTCCAGCACCGAGAATACCGTCAGGGAAAGTTTGTGAGGGCGAGAAACCGCTGTTTCGATGCGTGCGGTTTCCTGGTGGCTAGCAAGCGTCTTGGCACTTGGCTCGTGTTCTCATATATCATCGTGAAGATTTTGTATTTGTTGAACTCCATTGGGCAGCTATATTTGATGCAACATTTTCTCGGATTCAATGCAAGTTTGACAAATTTCGGGATGGATGTAGCCAAGTATATCACCACTGGTCGCAATTGGGATGAGACTCGAATCTTTCCTCGAATTAGTTATTGTTACATCGACGACCTGCGTCAACTCGGTTCGAAAAATCGATATGTTGCACAATGTGTTCTCCCGGTTAACATGTTAAATGAAAAGTTGTACATTTTTCTATGGTATTGGACTGCCATGGTTGCCATAACAACGGCCTTGAGTATACCATTGTGGTTGCTGCGATTGACATTTTTGAAAAATCGGGTTCAATTTGTGAAGAAATTTCTTCGGATCAATGAACAATACGAAAAGTCGGACCGAACGCTGTTGAAATTGTTTACCGAGGAGTTTCTTCGACACGATGGAATATTTTTACTTCGAATGATTTCAATGAATGTTGGCGATGTGATCGCATCGGAAGTGATCAAAGAATTGTGGATCGGGTACCGAGAACAAAATCAACAGCCGGTGAAACCACTCAAGGTCGAACCAAGCGCGCCTGTTTTAAATTCGATTGTTGAACAAAATGGCAAACAGACGGAAGCGAAGGACATGAATGCGAAGAAGACATCCTTTGTTTGAACAGATTAGTTTTGAAAGGAAACATTGATAAAATCATTGCCAATTGACAAAATTTTCTATTGATCGATTTGGATGAGTTTTGTTTAAATAAATCACAATTTTAGGCGGGGAAATTAATTTTTATTTATTTCATTTATCGATTTAGCAAATTTATTCTAATTTTTCGAAGCAACGTAGAGCTACCACGAGGATATTTAGATGACATTAAAAAGCCTGAGGATACAGGATACATTGCAGATAATGTATGTATGTCGAAAATATGATATCTTAACCGGCTTGGATTTTGACGATGAAATTGATGATGACGCGGATGCCTGTAAGGTTCCAGATGGCATCGAAGCTGTCGACAAAGATGACTCCGACAATAAATATGAATTTTCTGATGATTACGATGGTGATATGATAAAAATGAATAAAAGTAGATTGACGGTGATGAAGATGATGATGACAACAATAATGGTGATGATGATATTGGTGTTGATAGTGGTGATGAAGTTAAGGGTAAGGATGATGAAGATGATGGTGGTGATGACGATGATAAGTGAGGTGATGATACTCATGCTGATGCTGGTGTTGATGGCGGCATGATGATAACGACAATGAAGATCTTGATGATAAGCAGGTTAATGAGAATGACGCAGATGATGAAACAAAATGTTGATGATGATTGGAATGATGACGATGGCGGCGATGATAATTATGATGATGGTTATGTTGATTATAATGATGGTGATGACCGCGACGATGATGATTATACCGATGATCATGAGGATTTTCTAGATGGTTTCGCGTTTGATAGCAATTATAATGACGATTGACGGTGATGGTGATGATGATGATGATGATGATCAAGATGATGTTAATGTTGATGAGTTTGAGGTGATCATGATACTTATGATGGTACCGACAGCAATGATGTTGATGATGACGATAACGATGTTGTTGTTTTGATGCTGATGTTGATGATGACCGTAATGGTAATGACAACGCTGTCGATGCTGCTGAAGATGATGACGATGATACTCAGTAGATCGAGGTTTGTTAGCTAATGAATCAATGATTAAAACCTGCATCTAATGTAAATTGTTGCTCACATCTCATAAACTTTACACACCACAATTGGTATACAGCTGTTTGCCATAATTTGGTGGAAACAATATGTTTAGGTGAAGGGAGTTTTTGACGTTCCGTGCTTGAACATTGTGGATTGGTCGTTAATGATGCAATAAATGATATCTGTGAGGAAGTTAAGCATTTTTAGCGATGATGCTATTGGCAATATATCCACCCGCTTTTTAATGAACATAAATTGAATATCCGACCTTAATAATTTGAATATTCCGCTTTAAATAAATCAAAAAGTCCAGCTCACAAGAGCTTCCTCCAACTCTCTGTCTTCTCTTCAGCTCCAATTGCAATGGGAAGAGATACGGTGGACTTGCTCACGCTTCAAAATAAATTTCACATCAACTCCCTCATCGAATTGGACGACTGGGTGGATCGATTGAGTTACAACTACTCCTTCTTACTGCTCGTCGGTTTCACCATTCTGGTCACCTCGGGGACGTATTTATTCCGACCGATTGCGTGCCACATGCCTACGCAGCCGGGTGGATGCAATTTCAAGGACTATGTGGAGTCCGCGTGTTGGGTTCTTGGCACAGTGCCGATTCGATCGAATGAATCGATGCCGTTCGGTAGCGGAGAAATGACGACGCTGTTTGACAGTCGGAGAATAAGTGAGTAATGTGGTTTTCGATGACTGGTCCATTTGGAAAGTTCAAACTTGATGCTTGTTGAACCCCTTCAGTGCATGTTTTTGATCGTGCTACTTTAATTACGTGTGTTCTCACATTTGTAGCTTTCTGGTCCTTTCGGGCCCTTTTCCACCAGGGCACATCAGCAAAGATCCATGCAGTGGTCTCTGAACGCTCCTTACGCAGGTGAAAAGAGGATAGTAAGATGTTTTCAAGATCCCATTCAGAGTGAACCGTGATTCTAAGCAATCTTGGCTGGTCCAGATTTGAAGAAGTAGGTTTACGACTTAGTCGTATCAATGATAGAGGTTCAACTGACTCCAAGTCCATGTTGTTGCAAAACCTTTTCTATTCTTCTTTATCGTGCTTTAGCCTCTCCCCTAGTAAGGTGGAACTCGCTTCCTTTACGTTGGTGCAAATCACGCTTAGTCCATGGACTGAATGTACACTGTGTGTTTGACGCTTTCGCTGGTTGCTGGACGTTTCAACTACCTTAGATCGAATACCTATAGTGTCCACTTTGGTAGTGTTTTGCACCATGACTTTTGGTTTTGAACCTGAGGGTTTTCGCTGATCCTTCGGGTGAGCAGGTGGCTTTGGCTTCGTATCTTTTTGCGGACCAGGGATGTTTTGGGCAGACAGGCCTTTAACGCACGCTTCGAGGACACGTCGCCCACTTGACGACGGTGTCCTGATTCATCTCTGAAGTTAACCGTCTCAACCTGAAACATGTTCACACACGAATCCCACACAACAAAATAACACCAATTATTCAAGGCGATTATTACCAATGTTGTGGAGTTGATCAATTTGAACTACTTATCAATAGTAAGTAGGCTGAGTTGCGAATATTTTCGATCAGTTATTGTGAAGGTTCGGGCGAAGACGAAGATGGACAACGTCAGCCGCAATCAAACGATATGCAATTTGTCAATGTCGGTTAAACGAGCCCGAGGGTGGCACGAAATCGATTGACCAATCAGCTCAAGATGACAACCGGGAAAGATGTGCTTCAGCTTAGTGTTGTGGTTAGTGGATTTGTCTATATAAGATTGGAGTGAATGTAGTCTTGTGCATCTATAAGCGTGTTTGACCAATTGGCTTTATCTTGTTTTATGGAAATGCTGTGTGAACGCGATAAGCTTTGGACCGATTACTGGCCAGACGTTTGCCAACCTGTACGATTCAAGCCTTCACCACGCGGGGCTCGCTTGACTGATCTTGATAAATGGGATTTTGTTTGACAGTGTCTGACGTGGTCCATCTGTTCATGCTCTGAGGGTGATATCGCTAGAACCGTATCATGCAATTGGTTCGAAACGCTAATTCTTGTGGGTTTGGGATTGTCGTGTTACAACTTTTAGGAGCTCGCTGCTGTTGAGCTGTGTCACAGAGCGGTTTTCTGCTTATTGTCTGGTAGCTCATTATTTAAATTCTTCCTAGTGTTTTCATGTTGTATACTTTACTTTTACTTTTGTGCGACTATCTCCTCCTGGAGTATGAGTCAGCTTAAATGAAGTTTCTTGTGAATTTCGGTAAAAAGCGGCGTCCGCCAAAACACTCAGCGTTTGTTCGTGTCAGCTTCTCTAGCCTTTCCACAACCAAGTGCGACCTGCAAGGGAGCAGGGAGTTGCTAGAATGAGGTTGTGTGCACCAATTAACCGTCTACTAGACCATGTTCCAGATTTTCCCTCAGGGTTTCCCACGAATCCTTCCCCGCGATCGGGTATACCACAAGGCAGCGAAGGTTGAAAATCAGGGTTTCCCGTCCCTTATCTAAAATGCCCACCCAGGCTAAAGAGCTCCATCTGCCTGAAGTCAGTCATTCGCCCTCGCCCCTTCTCCTGTTGATGGAGACAGTTCCGCCGAGTTTGGTGAGCCACTCGTGCAGGCCAGAAGCTGGACTTGGTTGTCAGAGGCTATTTGAGACGCGTGCCATATGGGAGCATTTTATAAACAGTGAAAGCTTATCCCCACTGCCGCTCCCGGCTAATGACACACTTCAGTATACCACATTTTTGAAATATCAAAGTTCAACTGATCCTATAGTATATCCACATAACTTCAACGATTCCTATTTTCTATACCTCATTCAGTTTGTACAGGCAATGTTATCTTCGAAGAATATGTTGTTTATATTTGTGACCAATCATCCAAACACAACAGTTTTTGCTGGCTCCTTCTACACAAAGCTACTCAAATGTGCCAACCTGGAGAACAGTTCTTAAACGCTTAATTGCGATCGGTCAAACGGTGGACGGTAGACCAAGTCGTTAAGGCGTGGGACTACAATGGTGATGGTCGGGGGTTCGAATCCCACCCCCGAAGCGAAAGGATATGCACTGCTGATGAGCTCAAATAAGAGCGAGACTCAAGTCCAGTGCTTCCATTATGGACCGTCGTTATCAACTAAATGAATAACTCGATGGGCTTGGCATGGATGAGTAGTCACAAATATAAACAACACATTCTCCTAACCTCGTTTGAACAACAATGCCCATCAGATCTAATCGGTGTTAGCTTACACCGTATCCGATGGGAAGACCTGACACATAGATCTGTTCGGTTGGGCGACCACGACAGATGTTGCTGGCTCCTTCTGGACTGGTCGGGCAAATAAAGCCACTCAAATGTGCCAGTCTGTAGAACAGTTCATAAACGCTTAAGTGCAATCGGTCAAACGGTGGACGGCAGCCCAGGTCGTAAGGCGTGGGACTACAAAGTTCATGGTCGGGTGTTCGAATCCCACCCGAAGCGAAAGGATATGCACTGCTGATGAGCTCAAATAAGAGCGAGACTCAAGTCCAGTGCTTCCATTATGCACCATCGTTATCAAGTTTGTGAATAGTTCGATGGGCTTGGCACGGATGATTAGTCACAAATATAATTGTTACTTTCTTTTATGAGAAATCATGATTTTTACCTACTTTTGCTCCTTTTTCAGACTACTATCAATGGGTTCCATTCATTCTCGGTCTCCAAGCCATCTTGTTCTACTTACCGCGTCTTATTTGGCAAGCGTTGAGCTTCAATCGCTTAGGAACTGACCTGAACATGTTGATGAGCAAAGCTCGCGAGGCCATGTTGTCCAAAGACTGTGAGAAACGTCGGAAATCTCTGGAACAAGTTGCTCGCTCGATGGAATTGCTACTGTTCGCGCATCGAGATTATCGCCAAGGCATCTTGGAAGACGTCCGCCGCGTGTGTTCTCATTTTCTCGGCCCGTGCTTCATGAGCAAGCGCTTTGGAACGTGGATTGTGTTCTCCTATCTCTGCGTGAAGATGCTCTATTTGTTGAATACCATCTTGCAACTATACATGATGAAGATTTTCCTCAATTATCCTCAACAATTCCTAGAATTGGGTCTCACTTTACTCCGTGCATTGATCAACCATAGTGATTGGTCAGAGACGCTGTTTTTCCCCCGGAAATCATATTGCTCAGTGACCTTGAGACATTTGGGGTCTAAAAAGAATATCTACATGGGTGTGTGTGCTTTACCGATCAATATGCTGAACGAGAAAATATACATCTTTTTATATTTCTGGATATCCGTTGTCATGGTACTCACAGCGACGAGTATTCTGCTCTGGCTTGTGCGGATATGTACGCAATATCGACGTACGGAACTAGTGCATAAATACCTAACCACGTATCCCCCACCCCATCATCGACGTGAATCAACCGCCTCTACGGTGAGTTCTCCCACGTCAATCGACCCGACAGTTCGCGCCAACGTGGAACATTTTGTGGACGAGTTTCTCAGAGCCGACGGAGTGTTTCTGCTCCAAATCCTCACCATCAATGTTGGCGATATTTTGACCGCGGAGATTGTCAGTCTACTGTGGACTGCGTGGACATCGAAATATGCTGGGACCGCGTTTGGCTATCTGGAGACTGCCGATGTCGAGCTGGACGTTGAGGAAACGGCAGATCAAAATGAAACGAAAGTGGAGCAGCCACTTTTGCAGCAAACGGAACTGAAGCATCGATCCAAGCAGTAGTTCAATGTGTCTTGGATATGTCTCGAATATTTCACAATTTTCCATTGTTACGGAATTTGCAACTTTATTTACATTGTTCGCATTCTACATTAACGTTTCGTGAAAAATACGGCCGTGGATTCACGATTACGGATTGAGAATGTTTTATATTATTCCGATATATTATTTGCAATGTATTTGACAAGCTATCTTCCAATGTTGCGTTTTATTATGATTCAATAATGGCAAGGGTTCATGTGACCTTCGAATTCAAGGTCATTCTGATAACTAGTGTAACCCTAAGATTTAAAACAGGTGAATTTAATACAAAATTAACAATAATTGGTTCAATCGACCATATAATAAAAATCGATAACAATATTCCCAAGCAACTCTGATAGAGTTAAATCTAAAAGATTTATTGTATTAAATGCATGTGATGAATGTAAATTGCTATATTCAATGACAGGAACACAAAATACTATCTTAGAGCATTGTTAAAACCTTCATTTATAAGGTGATATTTGCAATTCGACCTGAATCTAGAATTTAGATTATATGTGATACAAAGAGTGCTCAAGTTTGCTATTAAACTAAATGCGAAATTGCGGAGCACAACTAAGATTACAGAAATCACGGTAATATGATTAAATATCTTCCGCAGTAATTGTATCACACGATTATCGTGATCAGTTGATGTGAGAATTGACATAATGAAATTTAATGTAATGTCACTTAAATATTTTCAACTACTTGTGAGTAGTCATTTTTGAAATATTCATGAAATATTATTAATTTAGCACTGGTCCATGAACAAATTTGCTTGATCAGATATCCCTTAAAATAAGCGCTTGAGAAATATGCGTTAGACACAACAACAAGTGATTTGGGTGCATATATCATGGACGCTCAGAAATCGAATGAGTCAACGTATACGGCATTTGCTTGAAGTCTTGATTGATTCAACGGTAATAATGAAGTTAGAATCATGCTTCTTACTTTATTTTTTACTTTTGTATGACTATCTCCTCATGGAAGATGAGTCGGCTCCAATGAAGTGTCTTGGGAATTTGGGTACAAAGTGGCGTCCCCAGCACTACTCAGCGTTTGTTCGAGTCAGCTTCTCTAGCCTTTGTACAACCAAGTGCGACCTGCAAGGCAGCAGGTAGTTGCCAGAAAGAGATGGTGTGCACCACAACTAACCGTCTACCAGACTCTGTTCCGGATTTCTCCTCGTGGTTTTCCCCCGAAGCTTTTCCTGCGATCGGGTATCCCGCAAGGCAGCGGAGGTTTAAAATCAGGGTTTTCCTTCCCTTAGATGAAATGCCCTTCCAGGCTAATGAGCTCCATCTGTCCGAAGCAAACTGGTTTTCAGGCGCCAGTCACTCGCCCTCGCCCCTTTTCCTGTTGGTAGAAGCGATTCCGCACATTTTAGGTTGACGGTTAATACGTCGCCTGAAACGGTTTCAGGTAAATTCGGACAACTTTTTCAAGGAAAAAGCGGTAGACAAATATTTCGTTTAACATCAACCAATTTATTATAAAACGCACTTCATTGGTTTTTCTGTTTCGATGCTAAGATTTCATAATTGTTACATTCAGTAGATGTGAGCATTTCTAATCTGTTTCCATCTCCAGGAACACGAATGTTTTGTACTGAATCGGTGAAAGCAGTTTATTGGTAACGTTTCTCTTCTGACTCAGAAGCTTCGTCAGACAAAGGATGTCAGCACGAACAGAGATCAAGCCTAAATTTCATTCAACTGACCAATCCTAAGCTGGTTAAGAACTGCTCAGCTCATGGTCGGCTTGATGATCATGGTTACCCCAAGAGCCTAATTAAACGCCAAGTGAAATGGGTAAAATATCCAGCACCCAACATGGAAAACGTTTGGCGTGCAGCAGCCTCTATACCTTACGTTAAAGAAGCGTCAGAGTGGATAAGTCGAATCTTTAATAACGCAGGTATACGAGTAACGCATAAAAGGTGTAGAACGGTCA
>JACCGJ010000838.1:9775-39265 GCA_013407085.1 Atriophallophorus winterbourni
CATAAACATTCATCTTGTACGATTTACCAGTTTTTCAAATTATCTGCTTTTCTTTTTTGTTTTCATTCTACGTTCTATTTTTCAAGTATTTCTTTCATTTCACTTCTGTGCCTGCCTTTCAGTTTTCACGCGGTTCTGAAAAAGTCATTCCTGTTAACGATTCTCGTCAGCAACGAATGGTAAGTCCCTTGCTCAACGTTTCGCATGCAACTCCAGTCCCAATTCGTAGCTGTGAAATCGCCCAACGAGGAGCTTTCGTTGAGCAATCGTGCGTGTTTTAACCCACGCGACTACAACGATCGTCTCAGGTTTGTTCCAATTTTCCGTTCGTTTTATGTTTTCGCAATCTTTCAGTGTCATTTCAGTTCACACTGGCGGGAACAGCTATGTGTTTCGTGCGAGATCGCACGACGGAGTGCCCGCAGGAAAGTTGGCGTTTGGACTGGCTCAGGTTTGTTCATAGTAGCGCCACTGTGGTCCTAATGGGTGCTTTTGTTATGTGTCTGATCGAACGCTCATGCACTTTTCCTGAACAACTTGACAGTATCTCACACCACATGCAGTATATATTGTATAAAATCACAAGGCTTGAATATGCAAAGCGCGGCGCCATCATAGACTGCTCATGTGCTAAGGTACTTTCAGGGTGGGGACGCCGCTTTGTACCCAAATTCCCAAGAATCTTCTGTGAATCCGACTCATCCTCCAGGAGGAGATAGTCGCACAAAGTAAAAGTAAAGTAAAGTAAGTACTTTCAGGTTGCCAAGGCTAAAACAAATATGAGAATGAAAATAGAAATGGCAGTGGGACTTTAATGTGTTTCTACATGCAACTCACTACCGGTGGCGAATCAATTTAGCATAGTGTTAGCTGCACGATTGCACCTTCGTGTACTCCGGGCTAGGGCTTTAATACTCGTACCATGCACATTTCCACAGGATTTCCGTATTTTTCCTTGTGACCTATAATCGCGATTTTTATATTGCCAAGCTGTATCAACTATCATCCACAAGTAATCTAACATGCTTTTATTTCAAGATTATCTTCAACATTACTGCCATCTTATCCAGCATTTAGTTTACAATGAAAATGTCTGAATAGTACACGTAAGAGAATCTATAAAGAAATGAGTGTATGGTATGGTATGGTATGTATTAAAGCACAAGCCTGATCCAGGCAAAGTGCCGTACAGTCAGAGACTGCACGTGGGCTGAGATACTGTCAGGTTGCCCAGGCCTAGACAGATATGAGATAGAAAAAAACAGGAAATGGTAGTGAGACTCCAGCCTGTATCATCATGCAGCTCACTACCTCTGGCAATCAATTTCGCACGGTGTTAGCCGCACAGCACGAAGTACTGCACGATTGCACATCCATGCACAAGTAATGAGTGTAACTAATGGTGTTGGGCTTCCATACCTCAAGAGATATCTGCGTCCGATTACGCTATATCGCAGAATAGCGAGTGTCACGCTTTCCTCCATGCTTCAATTGACAATATGCAAACTCAACCCACTTCTCCGAAGTAATGACATTGTCACCAACCAATGCATTTCGTAGTCCTTTATCTGACTGTTGGGTCGCGTGTGCCACAGCCATGCAGGCGGCCCTGCTTCAAAAAGAACATCATCATTATCACGGACAACAATACACTGGCAACAACTATAGGATGCTCAAATGCTATGTATGATGTACGGCATCACAAACATGGATCCAGGCAAAGTACCGCACAGTCATATACTACACATGGGCTAAGGTACTATCAAGTTGCCCAAGACTTGACAGACGTCTGAAGTTAAACTTCAAATGGTAGTAACAATCCAGCCTATTTTTTCATGCAGCTCAGTGCTGCCACTCAACCTTAGCAAAAGTCCAGAAAGATGGAGAATTGCGAGACCTAAACGCTACTGAACCTTTAGAAGATTGAGCACAAACAGGGAGCATGTATTTAATCGAGTTTCGTGAATGAATAGAGCGACATCTTCACGATGGTTTCCTTGCGGACATTATCATAACAGGTTTTTCTCGCCACTCATCTATTTAAAGTGCACGGATGTGCGATCATGCGGAAACAAGCTGGGTTCTCAATGCTATTTTTCGTTCCCTGTATCTGTATGGGCCTGGGTGACCTGACAGCATCGTAGCCCACGTACGGTCGATGACTGTGCGGCATTATGCATGAGTCCGTGATCGTTGTGTCTTACATACATCCACCCAAGCCGCATCAGATTATGATTATCCTTGACAAAACCAAGCATAACTAAAGATGATTTTGATACATTTTTCTTAGATTTACACGTTGGGGAATTCGCATTGAGCATTTTTTCTCTCAAATTTGTATCCCCAAGTGTTTGATCTAATAAACTCTCTGAATGCAGACTATTACGCATTCTACGCTGCTGTCGAGTACCTGATTTGCTGCGCGACTCTAGGTCACGTGATAAAAATTATTTTACTGCGGCTGGCTCCACAGATGGATTAGCCGACTTCATTGATGTCTCGAATCACGCTTGCCCACATGCCTCGATCGGATGTGAGATCATTGCGGATCTTAATGCAGACGCATTCCCACCTTCGAAAGCCGTGGACGATGCACAGCCTCAGTTCATATACATCATCAAAAACCCAATGCTCACTTGACCGACTTGTTGCCAAGTATAAGTACAAGCGGGTTTAGGGTCTAGGACAAGTTTCGTGGGCGCTGAAATTGTCTTTTGGTGGGTGTGGCCAAACCAGTTTAGTCTTCGCTGGTGAATGTGATCGGTAAGTGTAGGTATTCCGTTGCCCCGCCTCCGAACGTTAGCGTTAAATACCCGGCCATTATATAGAACGTCCGAGACTATCTTAAGTTACAAATGGTGAAAAACTTTCCTGGAACCTCAGCTGCCACGTCTCACATCCATAAAGTAGTGCAAGGCGGATCGATGATTGATAAACACATATTACTAACCAAAGCTTTCTTGATGCTCATCCTCAATATCCTCATTATTGATGCTGCTCATATGGATGAACGCTTTCCTTTAAAGTGGTAATTGAATCAATAGGTCTAAGAAAACCGACTTTTTGCAACAGCCACTCTCTACATTGCAATCTCTTCAAGCTGCTCAAGATTAACATGTTTTACCGAAGCTAAATAGCATATGTATGAAATTAACCTCGCTACCAACACTATTGGTTTCGGTTCCAGCGAAAATGGACAAACATATCCATCGGCGAAGCAGTGGACATTCGTCCGTACGTGTTTAATTTGGCCCGCGATTGTTTAGCATCAGCCGTGTTGGCCGTGGAATTCCACAATCGGAAGACGTACGTTTGTTCACATAGCTCGTCGCCTTTATTTGTGTGTGCGTGTGCTTGATCTAACTTCTGTTTTCGGGTGATTTTTAATCTCGCCGTCATTTTGTATTGTATTTTTTCATTTTACCATGACATATTATTTTGCCACAGGTACTGAGCTGCATGTGGAAAACGCTTGAGTCACTTTGCAATTTTCTCTTGTAGGTTTTTTAGGCATGGCCAGTATCTTGGTCCGTGCACAGTCTGTCACTGTGTCACGTTGCCTGGGTCCAAACTTGACAATCAGGCGCTCGAAATTATAGATCGTTTTAACGTCGTTAGCCGTCGTTAGACGATGAGGTCTCGCACGCATTCTAAGCACCGTAGCATTCCGCAACCTAGGTCACTTCTGGCGTCAGAAAGGACTGTCTCTGTTACTCAATGGGTAGAGTCTATAAAGCGACAGTTCGGGCTGTGTTACTGTATGTGTGCGAAACCTGGACCTTACGTAAAGAACACATTCGGCGTCTCCGCAACTTTCTATGAGTTAGCTGTTACAATCGCATACGCACCGATGCACCCGAAATAAGTTGTTCGGTAGTAATGTTATATAGAGAAGCAGATCAACCTGCATAGGTTACGCTGGTTGGGTCACGTTTTTACAGATGCGACCACCGACTTCCGAAACGGATAATTTTTGCGACGCCACATCCTGATTGGCGTAAATCTCGTCACTTAGCATAGTCAGTCAAAATCCCTTACTAGTAACCTGTCCAAACTCGGCGCAGCGCGTCTTCCTGGCTAGTTACGCTTCGGGATATGTCCCGAAACCGTGTTCGATGGCGGCATCTTCTTGGAGTGTTTGCTTAACCTTGTATGTTGTCAAGCGGAGTGACGAGAAAAGCTTGTTATGATGCATGACAGTGAAAGCCGCAAGGAAGCTGCCTTGCTGATATCGCTCTACTCTACTTGTTTGAATGCTTGTTCCATTCGAGGTGTAGGCACCTCTTCCCAGTTTGTTTGTGCTTACTTTTCTATAGAATCCGTAGCTATTTAAGTCCCACCGTTCCCCATCTTGTAGGATTTAACTTTTTCATGGTTGTGTGGCAGTTAAGCATTCGGTACGTGCTACCGGTGTAATGCTGTCTGTGATGATGATGATGCTGATTGCTTCCAATAAATCAACCTCAGGACGCTCTTATTTGAGGCAATGTGTAAAGTGTCATCTGCAAGCTGGGGAAGAGCAACGCTGCACCCTCGACTGCAGCCTTCAACTTGCAACGGACATCGATCTATCACTGTTTGCTCTGCGGGAGACATTGTTCCCCCCGAATCGGACAGTTTTGTCATCTGTAACGCTGTGAAGCAAGAAACCATAACGCGCTTGTGGTCAACATTGACCGAAGATGGCCAACAACAAGTTTGAGTTTCATTCGATGGATGACTGGTTTCTTGTCGAACGAGGTTAGCGCTGTTTCTACCTAAACGGATCTACGCTCCATTAGCGAAAAATGTACCCAAATGGGTCAGTGGGAGATTGGTATGTAAGCACGAAGTCACACAAGCCTGATCCAAGCAAAGTGGGGTCTAGTCATACGTGGGCTGAGATACTGTCAGGTGGCCAAGGTTTGGACAGATTCAGGCAAATCTGTATAAACACATTGATATTTTATCAGGTTGAGAGGGTTGCCCCAGTAGTGGGATCCATTTATCTGTCGAAACGTCTGCCAATCTACTCATCTTTAGCCAATTATCCAGTGTCCAGGGTGGTTTTAGGGGTTTGCGTAATGAATCAGTGTTCTAACCTATGTCTAATACGCCGCATCAATGTTTTATGGGCACGAACCGAAGCTTTATACGCTATGTAGTCCGTGATAGCTTCAGCTCGTTTATAATCTTTATGTTAGTACAACCGGGCTGAAACATAGGGCTGTCTACTTTTACCGAATGCTCCACTAAATTGGGAAATGCTTTGGTTTGAACAAACATATCAAATTTATGTGTTGCCCACACTCACACACCATATCCGGTTTCTGTTGGTTTATCGTCGTCAGGTGGAGACAGTAAGATTAGTTGCAGTGTAACTTTGAAGCCACTGATGACAGTAAACAACCAGAAGCCGGTTGTGGTGTACAAGTTCGAGAAATGTGAGCAACACATAATTCCGGTCATCCATGAGCGCTTGACTAGGAATTACTTTGTGATTCTGTGTTTGAACATCGTGGTTCGTTCTTTTCTTTTGTGCGACCATCTCCTCCTGGAGGATGAGTCGGCTTCAAGAAAGAGTCTTGGGAATTTGGGTACAAAGCGGCGTCCCCGGCACCACTCGGCGTTTGTTCGAATCAGCTTCTCTAGCCCTTGCGCAATCAAGTGCGACCTGCAAGGCAGCAGGGAGTTGCCAGAAAGAGGTGGTGTGCACCAACTAACCGTCTACCAGACCATGTTTCAGATTTTTCCTCCGAGTTTTCTCCCGAAGCCTTTCCCGCGATCGGGTATCCCCCAAGGCAGCGGAGGTTTAAAATCCGGGTATTCTTCCCCCTTAGATGAAATGCACTCCCAGGCTAACGAGCTTTATCTGCCCGAAGCAAACAGGTTTTCAGGCGCCAGTCGCTCGCCTTCGCCCCTTCTCCTGATGGTAGAAGCAGTTCCACCGGGCTCGGGGAGCTACTCGTGAAGGCCAGAAGCTGGACTTAGTTGTCATAGGCTATTTGAGACGCGCGCCATATGGGAACATTTTATAAACAGCGTGAGCTTATCCCCACTGCCACCTCCGGCTATGACAACATTTAGAAGCGTGCTTCGTTGTAGGAACCCCTATTGAACAGTAGCTTCAAATTGTAAAGCTAACAAATATTTATCCGGAAAAATGATTGCGCTGTTATCTCATGCACACAGTCACGCGCGTTTGCTGTCTAGCCGTCCGAGACTTGCCGCGCCGTTCTGTTTATTGTTTATTGATGTTCTCCTACGTTCAGACCCGCCGGAGACCCACTGGACACGGATCGGATGTCGGTTGAATTCAGCATGCAGCAGGCAGACACCCCGCTCACCGTCGGCCAGTTGATCTTGTTCCAGTTTGCCAAGAAGTTGCTCCTGATCACTGTGAAACATCTTTCAAGTGAGCGATTTATTCGTGTGTGCGTTCACCTTTGAATATTACACCACCATATCTGACTGGACTCCAGTTCATTCATCTGTTGGTCTGTCATTTCATCCATCCATCCACCTATTCTTTTATCGTTCCATCCATCCATCCATTCATCAACAATGCTCGCGTATTTACCTTACCGGTCAAATACTATCTTGTCTTCTTTTTTGAGTAGTTTTACCTAGATTACCTTTATGGAACTCGTCTTGCTCGATTTAACGCTTTGTTACATTTAACAACACGATTTTCACTTTTCTTTGTATTCTCCTATTTTGTAGCAATGTCAATGGAAGGAGGGGAGTGTCCAGACAGTAAGGTATGTCTTTCACATTTACTCCATCAAAGATGCAAGATACATTATTATCTGCTTCAAGAAAAATCTCAAAGCACAAAAATAAAAAATAGATAAATAAATCACGTAACAGATGAATAAATAGATAAATATATAGATATATAGATCGCACTAGCTAAATAAATCGCATCATGATAGATAGATAGATAGAACTAGATAGATAGATAGATAGATCGACAGCTAGCTAGCTTATCGATCATAGCTAGACTCTCTAGATAGATGATAGATGAGAGAGCGAATAGATAGATGATAGCATAGACAGACAGACGATCATAGATATAGATAGCTAGATAGCTAGATAGCATAGCTCGCTCGCTCGATCGCCTCGCATAGCTCGAAGTAGATCGAGAGCTAGCTCGCTCGATCGGCGAGATCGCATCCGATCGTTTAGATACTAGATAGATCGACTCGCTAGCTCGCTCGACTACCTCCCTCGCTCGATGCTGCCTCAGCGCGCTCGCTCGCTCGCTCGCTCTCTCCCTCGCAGCGCTCCCTCGTCCGATCGCTCGCTCCCACTCTCGCTCCGCCCCATAGGATAAGCTCGATCGCTCGCTCGATCGCTCTAGCTGCTAGCGTGGTGATAGATAGATAGATAGATAGATATACTGCAATTTACTCGAATCGGTGCATAAACGTTGACCAACACAATGGTACCGGTAATCACTCCAGATTTAGAGTCCAAATCCGTTCGCCCCCGCTGCTATTTCGCACGTACACACGATGCATATCACAAATTGCATTGATTTTGAGGCTACATTATCTATTTTACTCTGCGCCACTGGAATGTAGAACGGTATTCTCTGAATGATCGATTCTACAAGACTCTGTTTGCTTTCTCATCTCAATCGATATGTTCGTATGCAATCGAAATCGCCAATAAACTACTCATGACGAAATTCTGTTTGACATAATAACCTCAAACTATCGGAGCGGTTTGAACACTATTCATTTCCTTGTTTCAATCATCTTCCATACCACTGTTGTTCCTTGTTTTCATTACCCCCACAGATTGGTATGCTGACCGGGAACACTGTCATCACCTGGGAGCGCCAGTCGGAATGTCAGATCCTGCTGATGGGCAAAGCGGTGGCGAAGACAAGCCCCGGCGCCGGTGGCTTTCAGAGCATAATAAATCCGAACTGGGATTTTAACGAGTTGGGAATCGGTGGTTTGGACAAGCAATTCGCCACCATTTTTCGACGGACGTTCGCATCGCGCATGTTTCCTCCTGCGATCGCGACACAGTTGGGTAAGTTGACCCCCCCCGTCCTTTGCTTGGAAGCTCCTTGCCTTGTTAGAGTGCAAGAAGGTTGGTACTCACCTTACTCCCCTGTCTCTAAAATCTTATTTAAACCACGGATGGTATCCACTGCTAATCGTTTTGCGAAGTTATTGATAAATCGCTCAATCTTCTACATAGTCAATCATTCTTGTTCGGACGGGGTCACGCTCTTCGGGATGCAAAGTGTCAGCAAGTTCAAACGGGTGTGAGGCGCCTTTATCCCCTCCTCTAATGAGCATACAAACAGGAAAGGAGATTGTTTCGTGAGCTTAGGTGCGATAACCCTGATTTCACTTTTGCAATGGTTTGCCAGAAATAAAAATGAAAAAGAGGATAATTGCATGCAAGATGGTCCCCCTCAGCTGTTCCACACGTGACAGCTGGTTGTCTATGATCTAATAAATGTGGATCCATCCGAATCTCATGGGATTTTCGGCTGGCAGCGTCCGACAGTATTAACATGTCATGGTTGAGTGGAAGTTAAGAACTCCGTATTCGTTACGATACCACATATTGTACGCGACAACTCATCGGGGCGCTTTGTTCCGAGTTGATCCATCTATCCGGATTAGGTTCCACGATGTTCCTGCAGCTGTTGTGGTGGTTGACGATGTTCGAATGTCAACTCATTCTAATCGTCATCAACGCCGCGATCTACAGTGACTAAATGACTGAGGAGCCCGATTTCTTACCACCACCACACTCCTTTGTTTTCCAGGTCTAAAGCATGTCCGTGGTATGCTCCTATACGGACCTCCGGGCACGGGAAAAACCCTGATGGCTCGTCAAATTGGCAATATGCTCAACGCTCGCGCGCCAAAAATTGTCAACGGTCCAAGCATCTTGGACAAATACGTCGGCGAGTCGGAGGCTAACATCCGCAATTTGTTTGCGGACGCGGAGGAAGAGGAGAAACGGCTGGGTCCGCACTCAGCGCTGCACATTATCGTGTTCGATGAAATTGACGCGATTTGCAAAACCCGAGGCTCGACGGTATGTTGCGAATGTTGTCTCATCCTCATGTTGATTTTAGTTGCACCGGTAAGCCATCGAAGGTTTTGGGTTGTTTGTGCATCTTGAACATGCCAAGGGAAAACAAATGGAGTTTGTATGTCACTGTAGAATAAGTTTGGCGCTACCATCCTGCCCAAAGGTTGTCATAGCCGGGGGTGAGAGTGGGGATAAGCTCCCACTGTCTATAAAATGCTCCCATATGGCGCGCGCGTCTCAAATAGCCTCTGACAACCAAGTCTAGCTTCTGGCCTGCACGGGCCCTGTGGAACTGCCTCTACCAACAGGAGAAGGGGCGAGGGGGAGTGACTGGCGCCTGATAACCAGTTTGCTTAGGGTAGATGGAGCTCGTTAGCCTGGGAGGGCATTTCATCTAAGGGAAGGAAAACCCTGAATTTCAACCTCCGCTGCTTGTGGGATACCCGATCGCAGGAAAGCCTTCAGGGGAAAACCCTGAGGAAAAATCTGAAACACAGTCTGGTAGACACACCACCTCTTTCTCGCAACTCCCTGCTGCCTTGCAGGTCGTACTTGGTTGTGCAAAGGCTAGAGAAGCTGACTGGAACAAACGCCGAGTGGTGCTGGGAACGCCGCTTTGTACCCAAATTCCCAAGACTCTTCATTGAAGGCGACTCATCCTCCAGGAGAAGATAGTCACACAAAACAAAACGAACACTCGTCTAGATGTGCTTTAACCCATGTCCTTGAAAAATGATCCACACACATCCACTACCGGTTTCGTGCTGTTTGCACCCATCAGGTAGAGACAGCACGATTAAGATCTGCATCCGCTTGAAACAGCATAAAAATGTTAAACAAGTTGCTCGTGTATGCCACTGTTCGATAAGGTTGGTACGACCAAAAACACGTGGATGGGAATGTGTGTGAGATGGAAATGCATGTCCGTAGTCTTGTGTGTCTGTAATACTCTAAGTCAGCATGTTCAAATCCACACTACGATGTAGACTCAAACGTTTAAAAAATGAAAGTGACCAATGTCTGCTCGAAAGGCTTGACACTTCTATAACAGGAGTATAGTAGCTGTAATTAAAAGGGGAGGCATGAGATAGGTATACGAATAAAATATAACTTACTGAGTTAATCACCACAAGAAGATAGTCCTTCGAGGATCGCGGTACATCAGCATCATCGAGAACGCAGATCCTAAGGGTGATATCATCATCGACATCATCACAGCCAGCATTGGCTGCATATATTGAATCCTTTTATGTCTAAAACAATGAAGCGAACCCTTCAAAAATGAAGAATCTGAAGTAGTGTAGGCGCAGACCCACTGGAATTTGATATCTACATCTCGAATAATGCGACATCAGCACGACGGCTTCCTTGAAGCTTGCATGCTCCATTACAAGCTTTCCTCGCTAATCGAATCGATAAAGCACATTAAACATCCAAGATTATCAGTGAACACGATTGTAACTCACTCTGAACTCGTATGTCATGAATCCCATCTGGCTAGACGTCCCATTGGTGAGAGCGCGGGGATACATTTTCACATTCAAGACAATGCATCCGTTGACGATGAGCTCGTGAATGAATTAACAGAACAGACTTCCGAATAAGCTGTTTTCGGTATAGTGTTAGCACGGTGTCTATCGCATCATGCACTCCGGGAGCACTATGTGAGTAAACGTTGTTCAGTGAATGACGAGCTCCACCAGTCTAGCGCCTCACTAATGACGCTCCTTGTAATGAGGTCGCAAAAATGCCTGGACACTGACAGTTTTGTGGTACGCAACCAATGCCCACTTTTGTTCCATACATAGAGACCAAACTTTCTTCCACATTTAGCGTGTTATCATGAACCTTTACTCAAGCGCCTTCCCAACTTTGTATTCTCTTCAAGTTGCCTCACCCCCGTTTCCTCTTTCTTCCCCCCTAGTCTGGCGGCGCTGGTGTCCACGATACAGTGGTCAATCAATTGTTGACCAAGATGGATGGCGTGGAGCAACTGAACAATGTCCTCGTCATCGGAATGACCAACCGGAAGGACATGATTGACGAGGCCTTGTTGCGACCTGGTCGATTCGAGGTAGGTGATTGGCATCCCAATGTACCCCGTGAGCAGCGTTTCTTGTTCTCTTCTGAAGCATCTTGATCGACCCAAAGTGTGCAACATACCACTGGACACGCTTTTAACTTTATGCCTTTCTCACTTTGGGAATGTTTGTCAACCTCTCTGATTGAGTTACGTTCGTTGAAACTGCTGTTCTCGCTCTCCCAGGGTTATCCCAATCAGGATTTTTTCCATTTCTGGGCCTAACAGACTACTCACAAGAGATAATATACGATTATGATGGTGCCTCTAAACTTTTTCGTACATCTTTTCCAGTTGGGTTTCGCCCATGGCGTATTACACATACTTTTATTTCGGCCTTATTGGTTGTCGAGTTCACTGTTTGACAACGCTTGGGCACCATTCACCTTGTGATGGTGTAAAGTGCCTTAGAGACGACAGCGAATCACGAGGTTTCGTCTGATACGCAGAACACCACCACCCTCCGACACAACACGGGAGCAGGAAGCGCAGAACCGATCGACGACAACAATCGCGAATCTGTAGTTGCATCAGAACGGTCCGACCGGCAACATTCTCGGAAACACGGATGGACTACGTTAGCCGCTGTCGAACGATGAGCGATTCGTTAAGGTCGGTCAAAGAAGCCCAACGGCGGTCACGAAATCGATCGATAACCGGTACAGACATGTTGAGGAGCGTGTTGGAGTAACATGGTTTGTCTGTGTGTTAGATAGTGTGTTGTTGTTCTTTAGCGTGTGCGGACTAAACGCTTTCTCTTGTGTTATGGGACTCGTGGGTCAACGCGATTCGCCTTGGACAAGTTGACCTCAGGGATGAGTCAAGACACATTCGACAAGGTTGGATCAAATGACCTTGAAGCCTGTGTGCAAACAGCGTAATATAGACGTTAAAACAAGTTTCAATTGGCGTGACTTAATAAACGGTTTATCGGAAAACGTGTTGACTTCTCACTCCGTACAACCCTGTGTGAATACCATGAGCTTTTTCGTTTCGCGCTGTTTGGGTCTGCAATGCTTATTCAAGAATGACACCAAAGTTCTACCTTTATTTACTATCTCTCCAGGGATTACAGCCACTCCGATCCTGGTCCTACCATCCTGACCCAATGAGTGCAAACCCCACGAAACCGGTCGTGAGGAAGGTTGCATTTATTTTGCGGCTGTTCTATGACAAACACCAGTCGTTTGAAAAGCCGAAATAGGCCTCTCTTGGCCGTGGCTTGTTGCAACAGCCGTGGCTTACTCCACAGCTGGATTAGCCCGCTTCATATTGATGTCTCAAATCACACCAGCTAATGTGCGAGGTCGTTGCAGATTATTATCCAGCCCTTGGGCATCTGCATCCTCCTGGGAGCTAGTTTTCATTTGACTACCTTGACAACATCACCAAATATAGGTGTGTTTACGGTTACTAAGAATTACGCTACGGTCAACAATGGTGCTCTTTGCGCATGCTGTAAGCAAGCCTCATATCCCCAATATTTCCCACATGACTTCCCCATTTCAAGGTACAAATGGAAATCTCTCTGCCCGACGAAGATGGTCGACTGCAAATTTTGAACATCCACACGGCGAGGATGCGAAAGGCCGGTAAGATGGCCAGTGACGTGAATCTTCGTGAGCTCGCCGCCCGGACGAAGAATTTCAGCGGCGCGGAAATCGAGGGTCTGTGTCGCGGGGCCACACAGACGGCGATGTACCAGTTGATCAGCGTAAGTGTTCTTTTGGCGGTGTTTAATCGATATTGTCGCCGATGCTTGAATCTCACGGGAACGTTCACGGATGTGTAATCATGCAACACTTCGGTGCGGTAAAGTTAACACCGTGCTAAACGGATTTGCCACCGACAGTGAGCTGCATGTGCAAACACGCTGTAGGTACTTTTCCTTTTTATGTGTTTGTCATACATATTCAAGGTTCACCCCCATGCGATCACGACGGTTTCATGTCTACGAAGATGAGGGCTTAACAAACCAAGCGTGTTTATTTGAATAAGACGCATGTACAATTGCCTACCCATCTAACTACAATCCAGGACCACCAATGAATAGATACACTTCATCATCATCATCATAATCATCATTCTGACAGCTTCCTTGTAGCTTCAATTGTCACGTGTCATTACAAGTTTCCTAACCCTCGAATTCACTAATCTGATTCTGCCAACATCACCATGGCGACAGATGTTCAAGTGTATCTTGCGGCCAAGATCTTGAGTCTCAGGGAGCCTAGCATGGAAGACAAAATCCACTGACTTTAGGAAGGGTGTCAAAGGCAACATATCATTATCACATTGTGCAGATGACTAAACAGTCCGATTCAGGATAAGCAATGTCTTCGTCAGCGCTTCCTCAGTGATAGACAGTTCTTAGCCGATCGACGACAGTTGTACGCCGATTGTGTGATCTACGTTCAGCACCTTTGAGCATCATCTTGTGTTCTTCGGCTTGAAGATGGCCCAGTGCCTCCAAAGGGAGCGGTTCAGAGCAAGTGCTTCCCGACTCGTAGGGTCACTGTCAAGAGCTTTCATGCCTCAATTGCAAACGTATTTGTACGGCCTGCACAAAGATAGACTTCCTGATGTAGATCTTTTGGAACACAACCGTTTAGCGACTGAAACTGCTTTTAAGAATGGGCAATGATAACTGCGGTTTACGTATCCTTAACTCCCCTACGGTTCAGGCTACGAAGCTTGCCGTCACATCGCGTGCGTAGGTAAATACCTTCCGCTCGGCTCTAATTAGAAGCTAAAGTCCGTTGAAGATCATCTTCTAGCTCTTTAAATTACTCGGAGCCTCTCACCCCTTTCGTTAGAAATGGTGGTCTTGAGGATGTATTGAGGCCGGATCCGTTACGTCATAAGTACGGAACAGATCCTCAAGTTTTCGTGTGCATTCCACAAGATCTCACAATAGAAGATCACCGGTCCTTATCGACCAAGCGGTCTCATTCTCTGTACCAAAGCAACTTTTTTTGAAATAACGAGGTATCTAGCGAACAAGTAAGATTGTTCAAACGTAACGGTTGTTTGAATGCTGGATTCCTGCCTGCTTGATCAGTGTACATCCTCACCGCATCCTTATTTCTGCCAACCTGACCCAGTGGGTTCATCAAAGTTTCAAAATTTTCCTCATTAAAATCACCAAGTTAACTCTATTGTAGTTAACGGGGTCATCTTAGCATTATACACTCATATAACCATCATATAATGCTATAACCTCTTATTCTGGTTTATGCTTACATCATTTTTGTATCCCGTACACCCGGAGCAGCCTTCTGGCGGGAAACAACTGGAGCCCGATGCCATTAACCGTATTTCGGTGAAACGCGCGGACTTTCTCTACGTGCTGGAGCACGATATCAAACCGGTAAGCGGTTTGGTACTTGCCCCCCCCGTGTGTGTGTGTCCAATTTCAATATCTTGTACTTCACTTGATGAAGGCAGCATGATTAGTTTCAGTGAGTTTTGTAATCGCGAATAGCTTATGTTTTGTTGCGTTCCATTTTTGACAGGAGTATCCATTGGTGCGCCTCTTTATCCTCTCGAATAAGTGCAGTCACTTTGTTGCGTAACATGCGGAAATGTTGCCAAGAAGTAGAAGTATTGTTGACTTTATGTTTCACCCACGCTGCTCGCTTCAGTGCTATCCACTGTTTTTTTCTGCTGCGTACAACAAAACGAGGTTCATGTACGAACATTTTTAACGATTTGCGAGTTCTCGTCTATCTTCAGTTTCAGAAAACCTATAAGTTTGTTCCATTGCGAGTCCCGGCTTATGTGGTCCGTCTGAAAATGCGGAATCTGCACTAGCGATTTACTCAGGTCCAATTTATCCACCCGTCGAACCGACCCATTCGGAGCAAGCGATTGCTGAGTACTGCAAACATTGTCGAACACAAGCACTGAATGGTCGCTAAGACCCAGTGGAGCCTGGAATTCGATCGCTTCGATAGATTGTTCTTCCGATGCTAAGAGCAAATCCAAGACAGATGGACGGTCAAAACGTCCGAGTGCATTCGTGAACATGGTTGTATAAATTGCCTGAATCTAGTACCTCTCTAAATCGGTATTCTAGCGTTTGTGGGAAGTGATCGCCATGAGATAATGGGTGGATAGATTAAAATCACCACATAATAAGTGTCGTTGCTTGCTGTGTGCGAGTCAAGCACTGAAGCATTTGGATCAACCTTTCGTTGTACGATTCCGTAGATGAAGGGGACCGGTAGACCACGCCAATAATGCAAACTTCACCAGACATCAGCGTTAAAGAGCACCAAATTGTATCATCGAGCGTGAATTCTGTGTTGTCTATGGGATGGCACTGGAGTCAATTATGATAAGAAAGAGCAACACCACCACCACTTCTCCCTCGATCGTTCCTTATCAAATTCATATCTGAAGTTGATATCTCCGTTTTAATCAACTGGGAAGAATACCATGTTTCTGTAATGGCGATAATGTCAGGTGAGTAGCGCGAACATATCTCGGTTAACTCAGCTAATTTGTTCGGAAGGCTTTGCGCATTTGTATATAAACATCTTATAAAGTTTGTGGTGTTCAAATCATGAAAATTTATCGAAGGGCCGACTCGGTTAGAGTCGGAATGCTCAAGTGTTTTGGAGCTATCGCAGGACATTCAGGTTGAACCTCATCACCAGGCGTTTGTGGGTCGGTACTATCTGTTTGCTTGCTTCCGGCTTTTACCCTGGGCAAGCTCAACTTGACGTTTTGGTGTAAGTTATTCCTATTAGCTTTCCATTCACTTTTGATAGAAACGGTCATTTCGGTTGTGAAGAAGGTTAGCTTTAAAAGGCTAGGACCTTGCCCTTTATAGTTGGCAGACCGCGGTATCCTAAAAGCATCCACAAGTACGGTATTTTTAATACCAATTGTTTCTGCTAGATATTTCCACTGTTTTTGATCGTGCTCAGACTCTTCTTGAGAAGGTACGTCCGCAGCATCTTCCGGAACGCCTAGAATGACATTACTTATTGAATTACTTTCTTCTCGAGATTTTTGCGACGACGACCATGATATGTCTGCATGGATACTACATGTAGTCTCTGGAACACCTCTAAGAATGTAAGCATTTAATAGTACGTTTTCCACGTCCTCCGCAGATTGCAGCGTTATTCTCAAAAGGCGAGGATCATCCTTGTGAGGAGAATTCAGGTAGCGGTTTAATCGAACTATTGATGACTGCTGCCAGTCTCATCTGATTACAGAGTTTATACCACTCAGCTAAGTCATGTTTTTGCTTAGCTTCGAATAGCGTTTCCTGCGACTCGGTCACGTTTGTACATATAACACTAAGGTTTACACCCGCGGATATTGTTTTATAATTTTAGTCAGTCATTTTAGTAGTGGTTTTTCTGAGTCCTTTCTCGTTTCCGTTAGATTGAGGAGTCACTGATCCCAATGAACGCTTCCCCGTTTTAGTCACCATCTGCGCGGTTATCTGGGCAAATGTTGGCTTGTTCGAGTATGATGGATTATCCACCGGCTCTTCGGCAGTAACCTCTAATGGTGCCTTTATGACCTTGTTTAGCAATTCATTCAGTTTTTTCCTACTGGATTCCAGTCCATTTAGACGCGTCTCAATTTCATTCTCAGGAATTTTCGCCTGCTAGAATGTCGCTGTTTGTTTGGCCTTGCAAACCAGACAAACATAACAAACACCGGGATAAACATCTCCATTTATAATCGATACCAAATCTGAGGTTAGCGATTTGTCGCATTTAGCATGAACTTTCGAAAAACAATCATAACACGTGACCGACTTCGCTTCAAGACTTACCGACTTTTGCAGCTCGGTGCGCTTTGTATCCTTTTCAGGGTCATCCGGTCAGGGTTGTGTGCAGTACTGTTCAGTGGTGTGTGCACAGACAGTGGTTTAGTCGAGCGATCGATAATGAATATCGTGAGCGCGACGAAAAGCGTTTTTCACTAATAGGAGCAAAGTCAGAATTGATTCCGGCGATACGCTTCGGTAGATGATCGCACGATCTTGAATATATAACCAGTCGACGGCGAAGAATAAGATCTTTTCGATGACGTTAATCCCTTTGAGTACTTGAAGAGTATTAACAGGGTTGCACGCGTAGATCCAATATGGGAAATTCACGAGAAATTCGAATTTGCTCGTATTATCGAATACCGCTACGAGAGTGGTATATCCAGAAAGCTGACTTCGAGGGGATTCCAGCAAGGTATAATATATCCACGTATGTGTAAGTGTTAGAACAGTACATCCTGATAATCAGGAGCTCAGAATAATGCGACCGCACGACCAGTTGTGTGATGGTGATGATGATGATGAAGATGATGATGGTGACGACGACGATGATGATGATGATGACTATGATGATGATGACGATGATGTTAATGATGATGATGATGATGACCATGATGATGATGACGATGATGATGATGATGACCACGATGATGATGATGATGACAATGACGATTATGTTAATGATGATGATGATGATGATGTACATGATGATGATGAGAAGGACGACAGGGGTTAGGATGACGATGATGATGTAAGTCTCTACCTCTGTTCACCACATTCCTCCATTTCCAACCATCCAGATGTTCGGGACCGCAGAAGAAGAACTCACTCAATACGCTCCACGTGGCATCATCACCTGGGGTGAAACGGTCACCGAGTCGCTGAACATGGGTCGTTTGGCCGTGCGGGCAGTGAACGAGCAGGAGGTTGAGACATTCCGCCCGTTGACACTGCTACTTGAAGGTCCCTCGAAGGCGGGCAAAACCGCGCTCGCGGTGCAAATCGCCAAGCTGTCCGGGTCCCCGTTTATCAAAATCGTCACCTCACACAAGATGATTGGTTACACGGAAATCGCCAAATGCGCGGCCATGAAGAAGGTTTGGTGTTCTTTTCTTGTTTACCGTGATTGTAACTCGGCAGAATTTTTGTGGTTTAATTTGCGCGGGGGTACAGGGCAATTAGGCAAGGTAATTGGAGGTTAAATCGTGTTTCTTGTTTACACAGTCTTCGAGGGTAATCGACCCAACATTATTGACGACCCACCCATTCGCGATTAATCCCTGAGGTCAACTTTATCCACGTTAATCACCAACGAACGTCGTGAATTGGTATAACGCACATGACAAGGTGTAGAAGATACGCTTGTCGGTAGTAATGTTGATATAAAGAAGCAGGTCAACCTGCATAGGTTACGCTGGTTGGGTCACAGATGCGGACCATCGAATTCCAAAAGAGATTTCTTTGCGACTCCACATTTTTCTTTCTTTCATTCTTTTGTGCGACTATCTCCTCCTGGAGGATGAGTCGGCTTCAATGAAGAGTCTTGCGAATTTGGGTACAAAGCGGCGTCCCCAGCACCACTCGGCGTTTTTTTCGAATCAACTTCTTCAGACTTTGCACAACCAAGTGCGACCTGCGTTTACCGCGATCGGGTATCCCGCAAGGCAGCGGAGGTTTAAAATCAGGGTTTTCCTTCCCTTATATGAAATGCCCTGCCAGACTAACGAGCTCCATCTGCCCGAAACAAACTGGTTTTCAGGAGCCAGTGATTCACCTTCGCCCATTCTCCTGTTGGTAGAAGCAGTTCCGCCGGGCTCGGGGAGTTACTCGTGCAAGCCAGAAGCTGGACTTGGTTGTCTAGTCTATTTTGAAACTCGCGCATATGGGAGGATTTTATACACAGTGGGAGCTTATCCCACTGCCACTCCCGGCAATGACAAACCTTGGAACGTACGCTTGTTTCATATAGACAAAGTCAAACCAACCACAACTCTACTGAAAACTATGTCCCGCAACCTGTTTCTAATTTCTGTTCTGCCGGTTGTCTCGTCAGTTACTTCTTGCCATCGTACGCCCAAAGCCTTCATTTTAACTAACCGCTTGCGATTGCATATCGTTCGATAGCGGCTGATGTTGCCAGACAACCGTTCTAATACAATCTTTCCGAAACCCGGGTTCGTGATTGTTATTCTCGGTCTTTTCGGTACTTCCTTCTCTTGTGTTATGTCGAAGAGCTCTTAGCTGGAACTCTTCCCTAGGGTACTGTATCCCTTTCCACTTAATTGGAGCCAAACCTATTCGTTCTAGTTGTGTTATTTTATCATCTGAACCCTGACACACACCATTTTTCCCACGTGGTTTGCATCTCTTCGTGAACTCTGCTTATCAGCTTTCCCGTCACGATGGCGTTTGATTAATCCTCATCCAGAAGGGACATCATTTATCGATCTGCTACTACATAAAGATTTTGATAAGCGTCACAGCTTGTCGTTGATGAATAAACTGCCGTTTAATTCAATTTCAATTCAATTTAATAGTCTAAAAAGCACATGGCTTTACAAAAAACACAGAATAATACGGGAATTACGAATAACATAATGCAAAGAAAATTGAGTGCAATCGGTTAGAGTAGTTTTTGGGTAACGTTTCACTTTTTGACACAGAAGCTTCGGTCGGCCAAGGTCAGGACAGGGAACATGGATCAAGTAGTGGTCAACCCACCACCACCTTATTTGAACTTACCGCTAACAGCCTATAGTACGCCTACATGTGGTCAGCGTCCTCCGGAGATGACCGGGGATCATAGATCCATTTCCTCACAAGGGGTAATGCCAAATCGATATGAACAATGGAACACGGGTCAAGGTCAGTGAACACAGCTGCCACAGACGTAAAGTAACATAACTAACGGGCTAAGCAATGTGTTGCTCACAAAATCCCCTCCCTTACACACCACTAACCGTTTCTGGCTGTTTGCCGTCGTCGAGGTGATACAGTAAGACAGGTTAGTGAGCTTGAAACAGTGGTAACTTGTTTACCACTTTATCACTGTTTCAAGGCTCACTGAACCTGATCTTACTGTCTCCACCTGACGACGCAAACAGCCAGAAACCGGTAGTGGTGTGTAAGGGATGGGGATGTGAGCAACACATTGCTTTGGTCATCCATAAGCGCCTTGAGTGCTTTGACCTAGAATCACTTTGTGATTCTGTGTCTGAACATCTTGGTTCATTGTACGAACCCTATATAACAGTGGCATACAAGCATAACATTGTTTAACGGGGCTAAGGTTATTTTGAAGAAAAACAAAAATCTAATTAACTAGTAGGTATACGGTGAATAAAAATTATTTACTTTCGCATCAGTGCTGAGCGCCAGATTGTGGAGATTTCTGCCCCATCCACCTTATTGACCGCCAGTTGACCTGCCTTAGCAATTTCGACCGCCTCCGCATGTAGGCGTTCGCTATACGGTTTAATACCGCGTCTCAATATTGCGACATTGTCTAGATCGACGCTGTGGCCCATATTTAAAACGTGCTTTGCCAAGGCGGAATCACGAATAAGGGATTGATATCCCCTCGCATCCCGGGGCTGTCTCCGGACACGCTTTCGGTGTTCTTCGATTCTAGTGTGAATTTCCCTGGAAGTCTGCCCTATATAAACACCCGAACAGTCCTCACAGTTGATTCTGTAGAAGTTGTTCGTAACGCTAGACAAAGGTGTCTTATCCTCGAGGTACATCAGAACCGAACGGATAATTTTCCCTTTCTTATAAGTTACGCGTATGGCCGCCTGGTTCAAGATTCTACGTATCGCTTCAGATGTGCATTTTACGTAAGGTATACAAACTGTATCTCGCCAATTTTACTCCGATTTTTCGGATGGGTATTTTACCTTAATCAATTGGCGTTTTACAAATCTTTTCGGTTAACCGTGGTCTATGAGCCTTTGGCTCGCTTCACGGTGCGCCTGTTTTTGCTCCCTTTCGTCGCTGCACAGGTGTTTTCTCTTGTGGAAAATGGAACAAGATATGGAGCTAAAAACTTGTCTTGGATGAGCGAAAGTGTATCGTAGTACAGCATCTGTATCGATAGGTTCCCGGTAGACTGAAGTTTTTATTTTTCCGTCTACTTTTTGTTCTAAACAGTCCAAAAATGGAAGAGTGCCTGTGCAGGATTCTACTTCCTTTGTGACAGTAATACATGGGTCTATTTCATTTAAATATTTAAAGAAGGCCTCTAACTGATCTCGCTTGATAAAAAATGGGTCATCAACATAGCGTCACCATAATTTTGGCTTGAACCCTTCATTGTCAAGGGCTTTGTTCTCGAAATGCTCCATATACATTTTCGCAAGTACTGGAGATATCGGTGAACCCATTGCCAACCCTTCTTTTTGTCTATATAATTGCTCACTAAATACGAAGTGGTTCATGCTTAGGCAGATCGATACACCGTTGATAATTTGCTGGACGCTCAAGTTTGTGCGATCTGACAAACTGGCATCAGATTCCAAGGTCCGTCTAGCACTCAAATTTCTTTGCATTATGGATACACAATCGGTCCCAAACATTATCCAATCGATTACGAATAACATAGTTAGTAAAACGGATAAGTGAACACAAAAATCGAATTGATAAACAGCCACGCAATTCCAGTGAATATCAATCTCCGATAGAAGATTCAGCACTAGCTGAACACGTGCTGGAAACAGGTCACAGCGATGATCTTGATAACGTAGAAATAATATGGCGGGGAATAAAACCATACAGTGAACGACTTCACGCTGAGGCGGTTGAGATAACAAAGGCTGGTAAGATTGCAGTCAGTAAGGTGGATGGGGCTGGTATCTCCACAATATGGCGTCTGGTTCTGCAGCGGATTAACATTAACGTGCTTGACCCCTAGTGTGTGCACCAAGTACTCAATGAAGCTAATAGGTCAGCGGATGTTATTCACACCAGCCAAGACCAAAACAATTGAGGGATTATACGGCAAGTAGGGGTGGTGTTGCGTCAATTGATATTCAAGATTCAAGAATTTATGGTCACAAAAAGCCCATAGCTTCGCAATTACCATATCATAGTAAATATTAGTTCAGGAAATAGGTATAAAATAAATATGTAAAGTCAAGTATAGTCAAGTTGTATAGTTACCATGAGTCAATACGCAGGTGTCGTCAAATCGTTATGCAACAAATAAGTATCCAAATTTCGAATAAACGTTCCGATGCTGGGAGAGATGACAAGAGTTTCGGGGAGGGAATTCCAAAGGAAACAGACACGTACACAATAAACATATCGGAGAGAGCTTATACGGGAGTGGGGAATTTGCAGTGTCGCTGAGTGGCTGCGTGTAGGTCGTGACTCACGGTATTGGAATAAATGTTTTAAGGGATGAGGTGGGGTATGTAATATTTTGTATGTTAGTATTACATCACTTCGAGAGCTTCTTTGAAGGGCAGTGGGGAGTCTCAGTTTTGCAAACGTTAGTTTCCGTAGACCACTTACGAGTTTGATTGCACGATGGTATACTTTATCATGCAACAGTATATCCTTTCTTAACCACGGAGTTCAAGCTTGTGATGCATGCTCCATGATTGGAATTATATAGGCTTTCATGATGGTGGGCAACGTTGCAGGCGAGACGGTTATGAAAATCCGTCGCAGCATACCTAGAAGCTTAGAAGCACGCTTGTAGATAACCTCACAATGCAGGCTGTTGAATACCCAGACTTCAAGATCCCTTTCCGATTCGGTCCAGCTCAAAATCGTCTGCCTAAAGTGATATTCGTACTGGAATGGCTTACCAATCTGCAACACCTTGCATTTTTGGAAATTGAATTGCAACTTATTCCGTACCGACCATTCATGGGGAGCATCTAGATCACGTTGCAGCTGTACACAGTCAGCAGTTGATTTTATCCACCACCAAAGTTTAATGTCATCAGCAAAAAGAATCACCTTGCACGCGAGCGTCTCTGGTAGATCGTTGATGTAAACCAAGAAAAGTACTGGCCCGAAGACTGAACCTTGCGGTACGCCACTAGAGACATCAATAGCCTGTGATTGTACCCCGTTAATTCGAACGATCGCCTTGCGCCCACTGAGGTAACTTTCAAGCCATATAAGTAGCTGTCCGCTGATACCCATCCGGCTTCAGCTTTTGTATTGTTGAAAGTGATCAACTTGGTCAAAAGCTTTAGACATAATCCAGATAACAAGCGTGGATGCTAGCTCCTTCGTCAACCGCTTGGGCCGCATCATTTAAAACCGTCACAAACAAGTTTGTCAAGCATGAGCGAGATTTACGAAAACCATGCTGCGCTACAGATAGCATATTTTGTGATTCCACGTGATGAATTATATTTTCCGTCACGATACGCTCTAGAACTTTTGATATCACAGGAAGTAGGGTGACAGGACGGTAGTTTGGCGGATCTGAACGTCTACCGCATTCGTAGATAGGTGAAATTACACCTGTCTTCCACTCTGTTGGCACCACTCCTCCAAATAAAGAATGTTTAAACAATTCACATAAAGGTTCACACAGCTGCTGGTCACAGGATTTTAGTATAGTCGGAGTGATTCCATCCGCTCCGGGGGATTTCCTAGAGTTCATTCGACACAATTGATCGCGCCTGTCTATCTTAACGAGCACAGTATCCACCATGGGCTGTGCAGTACTTAACCAGGTGAATGAAATTTAAGCTTGCTCTTTGTTCGTACTGACACCCTTGGTCTGACGAAGCTTTTGAGTCAGAAGCGAAACGTTACCAATAAACTACTCTCACTGATTCATCACAAACTTTCTTTTTTCATGATTATGACTTCCTGATCGGTCACAAACATGTTCCATTACATTATATTGTAAGTGGTTAGAGAATTTCGTCTGGTTAATCAACGCCAAATCGCGTCCCCTGTTATCACGTCTGCAGAGGCTTCAGGTCACTCGATCAAGCATCCATCCGCCGCGTTTCGTGCCCACTAGTCAATTTCCTCCAAATTCATCCCTCAAGGTCAACCCGTTCAACGCTAATCGCCTTCATCCACGAATCCCAACACAACACAAGAGAAATCTTATTGGTCAAACACCTGGAACAAACGCCCATCTTACAAACCAATCACTTAACCAAAACACTGACTGGAAACATGTCTGTACCGGTTTTCACTTCGAGCCTTAGCCACGCGTTTGACCGACCTTGACCGATTGCATATCAATCGATAACAGCTGACGGCGTCCATCTCTTCATGCTCTCCAGGATGTGGTCACTCGAATCGTTCACTTCAAGCCCCAGCCACGCGTTTGACCGACCTTGACCGATTGCATATCAATCGATAACAGCTGACGGCGTCCATCTCTTCCTCCTCCTCCTCATCATCATGAAGCACAAGTCTGGAGCCAGACAAAGTACCAAGCAATATGAAGCAGGAAAAGCAGATAATCAAGCGGAATATGCAAAAACAAATGCGCTAAAAGCAGCTTGTTTTTGTAGTTTCACTGCATGCGATTTTGTGGTTTTTTTGTTTTTTTATAGAATAATACCGAATAAAAAATTATGACACATGATAAAATACACCGGCGCCACTGACTTCGGTTTGCAGCCATATCTATTAATGTTTCCAGCCAACTAGTAGGTGGAGCTTTTGAACCCCACCCAGGCAAACGAATACGCCCAACTGAGCCTAGCGCTACGGTGAGTTTCTTCATCCCAACGCGCCACGTCATGGACTGGCCACCCGATCGTTTCTCCCAGCTTCTGTCAGGCTCTGCGAATAAGACGCGGTATGAGAGACGGTGATGAGGCATTCTTAAAATATGTCCTAAGCATAGCAATCGAGCATGCATCAGCATTTCTCTCAGTCCTAAAACCCGCTTGCAGACATCTACATTTGTAACGCGATGCTGCCACTGAATGCGAGCAATTCTACGCAGGAAACGGGTATCAAAAACAGAAAGCCGACGGACATCTTTGGCTCGGATAGACCAGGTTTCGCAGCCATAAAGCACGCACCACTGCGTTGTACACTACCTTTAGTATGAAGTGAAGCATCTCGTCGACGTCACAAGTGGCGAAGGTTAGCAGACGCTGCACCCGCTCATGCTCTCTAGGATGTGGTCACTCGAACCGTTCACTTCGAGCCTCAGCCACGCGTTTGACCGACCTTGACCGATTGCATATCAATCGATAACAGCTGACGTCGTCCATCTCTTCATGCTCTCCAGGATGTGGTCACTCGAATCGTTCTCATGCTATCTTTAAGAAACCTGGATTATTACAAGTTCGCAATGTTCTTCGTCCGTGTTATTTTCGACGCGTCCTTCCCTTGTTTTGTCCCTGGAGGGTGATGTGATATAGTTGTCCCAGCGCCGTTTTTTCATCGCATGAATGGCTTCCTTCACTTGGGAGCAAGAAGCGTTTTGTTGAAAAGCATCAACACTTTGAATGGTTTGGATGGCTCAACTGATCGCATCAGATAGCATACCCTGTCCGCTGCTTCTAGCTTATCGTTGCCATCTTGAGATTTTAACGACCTATCTGAAAAGCTGAGATAACACTGTGAGAGAATGCGGTAGTTTGTCAATGTTTTCAGAGCTTTTGGATAGTTGATTCTAGCCGCTTCATTGTCAAACGAAATGGCTTTAACCGCCAAACTTGTTTAGAATCGATCGGATTGGCTGAAATTCTGGCACGTAACCGGCTTTGTCAATGCGCATTCCGTTCCCCTCTACATTCTCTGCTTCAGGTGTTCGACGACGGTGCCAAATCCCCGATGAGCGTGATAATTGTGGACAACATCGAGGGTTTGATCGGGTACAACCCGGTCGGCCCGACATTCTCAAACTACGTAGTGCAAGCGATTCGCGATCTCGTCTCCCGTCCGATCGAATCGGTGAGTTTTCGGTTCCGTTGATCATCTGCTCTGTTTGTTTGGGTTGTCGTTTACATGGTGATTGTCTACCCGTATGAATTCATGTAACTTGTTAAGTCTCTTTGCTTCTGCCTTTATTTACCAGCGTGATTCCGTTACTGTGGAGCTTTGATTCGCGCTTCTTAAGTATGTATGTGGGAACACACAAGTCTGATCCAGGCAAAGTGCCGCACAGTCAGAGACTGCACGTGGGCCAAGATACTGTCAGGTTGCCCAGGTCTAGACACATATGAGGAAGAAAAAGGAATAGGAAATGGTAGAGACTCCAGCCTATTCCAGCTTGCAGCTCACTACCTCTGGCCAATCAATTTAGCATGGTGTTAGCCGCACAGCATAAAGTACTACACGATTGCATTACACCGGTAGACAGTACCGTCTGCTTAAATGCCATACAACCAAGACATTTCAAAATCCTAGAAGATGAGGAAGGCTGGCACGAACACACTGGGGTCTGGCCTACACCTCCAAGGGGACATGCGTTCAATCAGGTATTTTGAACGATATCAGCATGAAGGATAGCTCCATGTTCTAAGCTTCGGCTCAGCTACTGAGACACTTTACAGTGTGTTTGTTGATGAACAGCAAACGGCCTTGACCGCATCTGAACAGAAGTACAACTTTCTCATGGATTACACAACACCGAATCTCACTTTCCTGTCTTCGTTTCCACACTGGTTATCCTCTTGTGTCTGTCTGACCCTGTGTGAAACGTTACCCAATGACTTGCATGCATCACACAAAGCGCACGACCGGTTTCTGCTGTTTGCACCCATCAGGTAGGGACAGTAGGATCGGGATCCGCATGCGCTTGAAACAGTGGAGGAATTGTAAGCAAGGAGCGCTTGTATGCCATTGTTGGATAAGGCTGGTACGACCAACCTGTTCAATCACGTGTCTAAACACATGTTTAATGGGGTTAAACCCGTTACTATGAACCAAAATATTCATTTGCATGCATTTTCATCACACTGACCCTACGACCGGTTTCTGCTGTTTGCACTCATCAGGTAGAGACAGTAAATCAGAATCGCATGCGCTTGAAACAGTGGAAGAATAGTAAACAAGTTGCGCTTGTATGACACAGTTGGATAAGGCTGTTATGAACAAACTTCTGATCGTTCTGTCCCTATCTGATGAGTCCAAATAGCACGAAACCGATCGTGAGTGTGATGTAAATGCATGCAAATATGGATTTTTGTTCTTGGTCGTACCAACCTTATCTATCACACCTTGTTTCATCAACTCGTGGAGCTCGAATCATTTTCTCTCTCACACACACAGGGCCGTCGCATGCTGATCTTGGCCACGACCAGTTGTCGAACGGAGCTGATGCAGCAAAATTTCACGCAAGCGTTCTCTTGGCACATCCACGTGAGCGCCATGTCCAAACCGGAGCACATCATGTCTGCGCTGGAGGAGGACGATCGATTCACCGCGACTGAGCGTCACAGCATCCAGGCGTCCATAGCCGGGAAACGGTGAGTTGTTTTGCTCTGGATGACGTGGTCCTCTGTTGGTTTGTTTACTTTGTGTTGCACCCCCGGTGCTCACGTGAGTGCCGTCAAGGAGTTTCAGAGGTCGGTGGTGAGGTCTATTGTGTCAAGATTGTGACCATCCGAATTGTAACTTGACCCTGAATAGAGTTGTGTTAACTGTCCCCGTAAAGGCCGGACAGAGTGTCACCCACTCTAGGAACCACTACATCTGCTGTTACTCGTTGAAGCAGATGGAACAATTGTCTCCCTACGTCTTCACTCCAATTTGCAATGTCCTAATACATTGTACATCATAGTACTTACATTCATCCAACGATGGAGTATTTTATCCCAGCCTAAGCACCGTGGCTGCGCAAAGACATCGACCTCTTGGATAGAATTTACCACCGAGCTACAAAGCTAGTTGATGGGATGCAGCACGTCCCATATCAAGAGCGAATGGCCATCCTTGGTTTGCGTGATTTTACACGAAGACGAATGAGGATCGACCTGATTCTGGCTTACAAGATACTGCGGATCGAAAACCACCCGCTCCGAGATCTAATTAAAATAATTTCCCATCGGAATACACGTAGCCACCCAAGATGCCTCGCAATACCACACTCAAGACTTGACTGTCGGCGTCATTTCTTCTCTGTGCGTGTCTGCTTTCTATGGAATGCACGTTGTGAATGCAACAACATTTGATGTTTTTAAAGCAAAACTAGATGCATATATCAAACAACACCCCATAATCAGCCCTGTGTATTGAATCAACATGAACCCAGACAAACATGCAACAATGTGTTTTTGATTACATTTTCTTTTTGTAATAGTTGTCATCCAATGGTTCATGTAATGCAATTGCTTTTTTTCACCATAAATCTTGATTCTTGATTCACTACATCTGCTGTTACTCGTCGAGGCAGATGGGACAATTGTCTCCCTACGTCTTCACTCCAAGTTGCCATCTCCTAATACATTGTCCATCATTACCGTCCGGGTAAGAGCTTCGTGCAATAACAAAACGGCGTCTCACAGTCCTTGTATATCTGTCCGAACCATAGTACGGTGGCAATATCTTTAGTCCATTTACCGTCTACGTCTATGCGGCACCTTTCCAGACTTCAATCTTGTGATTTTATCCTTCAGTAATGTCAAAGACGCCGCTAAATCGATATCATGTATCATGCATCACGCTTACACAATCGAGGCACCATTATTCTTACCAAGAAAAGGTGTATCAATCAGCTATATAGGTCTATAAGGATAAAGCATCCCCCGCTTAAATCCACTTTATCAGCGTGATTACCTGTCATTAGTAGAGTAATCAGTAACGCTAGGTGATCCTGCTTGCCACGGAATTAGACTTACTTGAGGTGGTTTTAGATTTTCCGAGCGACCTGGCGCCAATCAGAGGTTCCAAGCTTTCTTGAAGGATAACACTTGTGGTTGTAAACCATCTTCGTCGCTCGACTCAATGACGCTTTTCCGCAATTTATTATCATCCAATGTAAGTAAATTTTTAATGAAATACGGCTATTATTATTATTATTATTATTATTATTATTATTATTATTAATAATAATATTATTATTATTGTTATTATTAATAATATTAGTAGTAGTAGTACTAGTAGTAGTAGCAGTAGTATTCACTGCATCATGGCTCTGGTATATTTTAACTATTTATGTTTAATAAGTAGTCATTTTATTTCTTTTTATTTAACAGGTTCTGTATTGGGATCAAGCACTTGCTCGAGATAGTGGATTTAGTCATCAAAGTACGTAACCATGGTTTCACATTTAACTTCCTAATTGGTTTTATTCGCTTTCAACGAAAGTCAGTTTCGTGTGGGTTCGTTGTTTTAAACTTTTATTATACAAATAATGTTGAAAGCATCAGCAAAAGTTCTTTCGAAGCAACTGGGCGATGGTTATCATTCGAATTTATTTGCTGTCTTGCAGGTTCTCGTTGCTGGTGTTTGGATTTGGGTGGTGTTTTTAAATCATAAACGAGCCAATTAAAAATTCACCTATGATGATGCCCCGGGAACTGAAAAAAGCATATTGCTATGTTTCATGCGTGAATGAACAAAGAGATAGATAGATAGATAGATAGATAGATAGATAGATAGATAGATAGATAGATAGATA